>JAAVVG010000042.1:0-87222 GCA_012976225.1 Golubevia sp. BC0850
CTGCTTGACTAGACGGACAGACATATGTTGAGGAACCTAAGTCTGACACTGAGACTGATGGTCTCGGAGGTTGGAAGTATTGGAAGTTGTGTTTCAAGGCTTGAGACTCAGAGGGTTGTTCTTGATAAAGATGGCAGAACGACTCTTCGGGTTTCATTCTTCCAGTAGCTGGAGCTTCAAAGGGTAAACCAAAGCTGAAGTCTTCATTTCCACTTGACGCAGTCTCAAACGAATCAAAGACACTTTGATCTTGAAGGGATTGCTCTCCAAAGGAACTCGGAGTTCCAAACCCATCCTTGTCTCCTCTTCTCCTCAAATCCAACATTGCTTCCAATTCGACAATCCTACTCTGAGCTCTAGAAGAGTATGACACCAAGCTGTTGATGCTCTCCTGATATCTAGATCCACTTTCTATTTCTCTTAACTCGGCAGCATCCCTCCTCTGAATCTCAGCTTCGACTTGGAGTTGAGTTGTGTGTTGACTTTGAAGAAGTTGAGAGCATTGGATCTTATACCTGGTCACTTGGTCGATGAGAGTACTTTCTAGGATTTCCATCTTCGTTTCTTGGTCTTGAGCATCACTCGATCTAGTCTTCATAGCTCCATCGAAGTTTTGAATGGTCGTCGCTTTAACTTTCGAGTAATTCAGAGAGTCGTCGTTAGGAGTTTGTTGGTTCTCTCCAGCAGCTGCATCGAACCAACCTACCAGGCCAGAAGTCTGATAGCTACCCGGGGTATCTTGATCATTGAACTCTGGAACGATGGCTGAAAGAGCTCTAGAGCGACTTGGTGCAGAAGGTCTTGCAGTAGACGAGGAGGCTCCAGTGTGGGTAGATACCGGTCCTCTGACAGTCTCCAGGGCCGTCTCCAGTACTTTGAGTGCTGTCTCTTGGGTGGGTGGAATGTGAGGATGAGAGCAAGTCGCTGCGACCTTGACGAGGTTCGATCCGTCCAAACTGCCGTCGATTGTCAGACGAATCGATTCGACATCAGGGTGGAATGGTGATGGAGGGCGTGAAGTCTGTCGAAAGAAACATCAGTAGAAGAGAAGTGGTAAGATAGAGATCTCCAAAGAACTCGAAAGAACTCGAAAGAGGCATTGGAAGCATACAGTCAGACCTACCGATTGAGATAGGGGAGGAATGCGACTGTGTTTGACAGCCTCATGCAGCTCCTTTCGAATCGAAGAAGAAAAAGGAGAAGTCAGTACTATGCAGGAGAGATCTAACTAAGCTAAAGGATTGCCAAACAAAGAGAACATTGAACTCACTTTGAATCCTTTCAAGACTCCGACCATGACTTCTCCAAACCTCCTGTTACTGCTACGCTCCGCATCTTTCAGGTTCTGATCCATCTGAGAGCTAATCCTCTGCAGCTCAGCTTGAATGTCTTCGAATCTAAAATCGCTCGAATAGGTTCCAGAATCATCATGATCTCCACTTGCTCTTCTCTTCGGATTTCTGCGATTCAATCCTTGCTCTGAAGGTCGGCTCGTCGAAGCTTGACTGTTGCTTTCATTAGTCTTGGGAGAAGTAGAAACTTGATCTCGCTCTTGTTTTCTGCCCATTTCCATCTTGACGTTGTCGGAGATGGTAGAAGGTCGACGAGAGGAAGAACTTCTGTTTTGTAAAGAGAGGGATAAAGAGCGAGTGGGATCATTGACAGCCATCCTTTTATAGCGAAATTCAGATCTTTAGACCCTGAAGAGGAAAAGGAGATAGGAGACGATCGGAGAAATCACAGTGAAATGTTGGTGATGAAGTGATGAAGAAGGGTCAGTCTAATCTGCTTTGGGCTGGAAGTGGGCGAGATCTGAGACCTACTGCGAGATCTACCCCTTTCGGGTCGGCTGACAAAATTCCGAAATGACATTCAACGGTTCCAACCAATTGTACTTCTGACATTGAGACATTACAGAAACGATATGTATGTAGAACATGGAAGAGTTGAGGCGAAAGGTCAGAGAGAAGTAACAGCCTTTCTCTCCTTTTTGAGTGTTAATTTAGGCGTATTCGGTGTTGAAAGTAAGCTACAAGAGAACTTCTAACAGAAAACTGATGATCTAGAGGCACTAGGTCACCATAAACAAAATAAAGCAGAAGAATTGGCGGGAGAAAGCGAATTCAGTGAACAGAGCTAGAGAGCTAGAACCTCCAAGAAAGGTAAATCCAGCTGGAATTTGTGTTTGCTTTTGAGTGAACTGAAGTACTCCTGGCTAAAGAAAAACGAGAGACAATTTGGAGGCTGACGTGGTTGCGATTGTAGGATTCATTGTCCAGGGTCCTTCGGATCCATCGTCTCTGACGACGCTCGTTCGGTTGGCACACAAACTATCATTGTCCTCGCCACCAAGGAAGGCAGCAGTTTTCCTAACAAGTCTAAAAGCCTCATCTTCTTCCAATCATAGTTTTTTTACTGGTTAAATCCTTTCAGTTTTGCTGGAAGGTGGATTTTGAAAGCCAGAAAAAGGGTTTCTTTTTCAATTAAGAGGATGGGGGTGTGTTTAGGGTTAACCAGGCTGAGAAAGAAAAAGGGTGCTTAGCCAGAACTCGAGATAATCTATGGGCGAATGAATTTGTATACTTAGTGGAAGAGAATTGAGCGGCAAAAGGAAAGGGGGAAATTGCCGTGGAGGGAAGAAAGGGCAAAAAGAAAGTAGCTGGAAGTGGTCTCGATCCACCGACCTTTGGGTGTCAAGTCAACTGCTAACAAGTTAGATGGTTATTATGGGCCCAACGCTCTTCCACTGAGCTATCCAGCTGAACTGATTGATGTATATAATTTTGAAAAAGTCCAATAGATCACCTGAGTGAATTTTCGAGAAACAAATTGTTGATAGAACGCGCTCAACCAGCTCAGAGCACACAGAATACTCCTTGCCCCCGCCGTCTCCCCGATTTCTGGCTCTTTTTCCCCCTTAAAAGCTATGGAGGCATAGTTGGGTCTCCGAGGTACTCGGACTGCCCTTCAGCGTCAGAGGAGATAGAGGGAATCATGTCCTAACCGACCTCTGCTTCTTCTTTAATCATTCCAAATTTCCCCCCTTATTACGTATCCTCGATTACACGATGCTTGACTAAAATTTCTTTATATTTTGCCTTCCAATACGTTTGACTGGTGAGAACTCAACTTCTACAAGCATGAGCCTCACCCCTCGACCTTTGTAGAGTGCAAAAGTGCGATTTTCCTGAGGTGAAGTACGTAGAGGTCACTGGAATCCTCTCGGCTGAGCTCGTAAATATATACAGCTGTGCTGGTCAATGACGGCATTCTATAGAATGGGAGCAGGTGGCGACGCTCCCTCCTCTTGACTCCATGCCGCCATCTACACCTGAACTAGAGTAGACTCGAAAATTCTCAACAAATCACTTAAATTTGTATCCACTCAAGAAGATCAAACGGAAATGGAGCTCATCGCTTCCCAGCTGGAGTATCGCACCTCAGGTCGGACCTCTTCCAATGTGGCAAAAGAAGGCGTGCATGGGACAACAAGGCCAGGTCGGACCTCTTGAACGGATGACATCAATCAAAGGGAACATTCCAATGGAAGGAAAGGCTCCAAATTTGATCTTGTCACAGCAAATCTTTTCTTCCATCATTCAAAACTTCTTCTTGCACTTCTCTCTCCTCTCCGTCTCTCTAGATTCACTTGAAGCGTCCAGATGGAAACAACAAATCAGAGCAGTGATTAAAAGTGGACTATGTTCATATCAGCAAAAGCATCTCCAAAAGATATTGAGTCTCGCAAACTCTGGACAGCTTTTGCTTTCACAGCCTTTCGAACCAATCTTACTCTTTCCTCCTCCCTCTCTTCTCAAGACTACGATATGGATAGAATCGAGACCTTCAACTCCAGATCAGCCTCCAGTGCTTCAACTCAAGACCTAAGACTCCTTGGTCTCTGATTCACTTTTGTTTCGCAAGGTAGATCTAAAAGGTGCTTCAAGCTATCGTTCTCTCACAGCTACCCTTCTGAGATTTAGCTCTCTCTTAGAAAGGAAGCTAGTGGAGGTGTCCATGCATCTCGAACACTTTTACTTAGATGAAACCTACTATCTCTATCGTGGTTGTCGAAGTGATGAGTCGCCGATCAAGGGATTGGCGCCGATCCTAGACATTCTCACTTTATCTAAAAAGACTTCGAGTAAACTTCACCTTCGAGCTACACCTCCTCCACCAATGTTTGCCTCAGCGACACTTTTCGGACAGATTATGATGTTTTAAAAAATTCAAAAGCTTTTGATCATCTGGAAGAAATAGAAGTAGAAGCTCCACTCCCGGTCGGTTTTATCTCAATTTCAAATTCTAAAAGATTAATCTTTAACGACGCTTGCTTAGATGATCCACCGATCGACTCTGCTGAATGTGTTGAGCTTATTATTGTTATCAAGAGCTATATGAAAGGAATCTTCAGCAGTGTAGTGGCTAGATCAGGAGTAGAGGTTGAACCAACAGTCATTGAGGAGCTAGGAGTTCAAGAATCAAGAGTTATGAAGAGCCCGGCAGACACCCCTTGTTGGGCAACAAGCTCCCCTAGATATGGGTTGTCTAGATGGGGAAGTCTATGGTTAACTAATAATCGTGCATTCGATGAGTTTATCCAAGAGCTGGTGGAAGCTACCGCTGAATCTTCTCTTCCGAATAGCCAACTAATGAAGAACATCACTGTCGACCTAGACGACTTGTATTCGGATCCTAACTCTTTCTGGCATTCATGGGCATCACCAAAAGTCTCGACGCTGTTCGGAATCCTCACTTTATCAGCTCATTCTCTTAAACAGCTCAACTTGACTTTACCTGCATTAGACCCAATGCAGATCTTCTCATCCACTTCGAATCTCTTACCCACCTCCATCCCCTACTCCTGTCAATCCAACGTCATGTAGAGAGATTACTCGACTGATTCAACACCTCAATTCATTTCATCGGCTTGAAGAGGTTCGCTTAGTAGCCCCAGCTATGATTAAACTCGTGTCGAAGTCCAGTACAAGATCTTCACGCATCGAGGGCCAGGATAATAGAGATGTTAATGAACTTGGATGGCCAAGAGGACAGTCAGGATATGCTGAGTTGATTCGGGAGGCAAATCGGTTTGCTTCTAATAAAGCTCCAGGTGATGGAGTGACTAGAGAATTTGAAACAGAGTGTACCAATGCTATAGACGTGCAAGTGATCTAGGGAGTAAAGAAGTGTCAACATGATTTAGGGGATTTGGATTTGGATTTCGACGAATGCTATACCGTTCGAGAAACCTTCGAGATGTCGGTAGGCTGTAAGGATTTGAAGTCTCTCTCGCTCTGTTTCATAGGACCTGATGTTCAAGACGAAGAACCGAGAAAGATCTTCAACACTCTCGGAATCAACTGCACCCCGAACCTCGACTGCTTGTCGCTCTGTTTCAACAAATGCGGTCTATTCTGGGATGGTTCTCTCTTTGAGTGGGCTGAAGAGGTAGTGGAGAAGAAATCTGGATTTTCTCTATGTTGTGAAAGCCTAGAGCTGGTGATTAAAGGAAGCTCTATTGGGTCAAAGTCTTTCTTCTCCTTTCTGAAGGCCATTGATGATGAGGACCTGAAATATCTAACCATCAGTGTAGGAGCAGTCGCACTTCCTTTCCATGAACAACCACCAGAAAAAGCTCTGTCGTTTCCACAACTAGGGAAGCTTACTCTTCGTGGAAACGGAGAACTCATCAACCTTTTCGCAACCTTCAACTATCCCAGTGTCTCCGAATTAGATCTGAAAGCAACATGTGGAGACCCAGCTATCAAACTCAACTTCAACGACTTCTTCAAGTGATCGACGCAAGCGTCTGAGACTTAGAGTCAACTGATCAACTCAAGAGTAACGGAGAATTAGAAGGGAGAGGAAATTGAAGAAGGGAGTCTAGAGATTTCTAGGTTGGAGAAAATTTGGGTTGAGGTTGACTCGAAGTGTTTAGAAGGGAGAAGGGAACTGAATCTAGGAGTATCGACAAACGAATAGATGTGGGGGAAATTGAGATGGACAATAGAATGAGAGACCTTCTTCGAGATAAGGAATTCTGACCGATAGTGAGCCGAAGAATCGAGATCGAATCCGATGAACGCCTCTTTCTGAGACTGAGCAGCCTGCCTTAGAGTCGATCGATCCTGACATCCCTAGAACTGATTCGATGCCGCACTCTCACATCTCCACCCACTCAGATTCGAATAGAAGACTGAAATTTTTGGTTCCTAAAAGGAAAGACGTGACTACAAAAGAAAAGGCAGACAGAGAAGAAGGAAGAGATGGAGATCGATTGAACTTCGAACTTCAAAGCAGCGGCCTATCCCAACTCTGACAACCTGGCGCAGAAGTTCGAATAGAAGTGATGATTGAAAAAAAGGATGCTTGCGTGAGATTGATGATGACGTCCGTAACGATTGAAAGGTTTGAATGCGCGAGTTGATGATTGGATTGGGTGACCTATAATAAAAAATGCTGAGAGAAAGAGTGTGTTGAGTGTGGATTCTTCGATTCTAAAATTGAATTTTGATTTTGAGTTTTCTAGTATGTTGATCGGTTCTAGTCGATAGGTCTTGAGGAAGAGATTTCATTTGCTTGCTGTTTTTGATTCTTGATTCTTCCCCCTCCACTTTCTATTCCACAAAGAGGAATCTGATCTCTTTAGTGAATGGCTTGTTTATGATGATGACTCCCTCTCATGTCAACAGCATTTCCATCCTGTCTTTCCCAACTGAGGTTTTCCTCTTCTTCCAACTCCTCGTCTGGCCTCAAGAAATTAGACTCCAAAGCATCGAGAGCAGTGACTCTTCTAGTGCAATCAGTGTGAAGACAACCTTTGAGCAAGCTGAAAGCGTCTCTGATGTCTTGAGTGTACTGCTCTGGATCTGGATGATCACCTGGATCCATGATCGAAGGGTTCAAACGAAGAACGAAATCTTGAAGTCTGCCATTTGGAGTTTGAGCTGGTACTGTTGGAACTGAGCATTGAAAAGTACGATCTAGATGGGGAAATAGATAGGACAGGAGGCGAGGGGGGAACGTGTGAGTTTTGGTTTAAAATTACGGAGGTGAAGGTGAAGAAGGAGCTTCTCATTTGACGTCCTATTTGAGCTCCAGGTCTAGAGTGAAAGACTGAGTAACTCACTGTGAAGCATTGCTGCTTGTTCCATCTTGTGCTTGCCAAAGATGGTTGCCAATTCCAACAGAGCCTCGCAATCGTCGTTAGAGTTGAAGAGAGGGAAACGCTTGGTCAAGAAGGCTAGAAGGATAATCCCTGCTGACCAGATGTCGACGGCTGAGAGGAGAAACAAGAAAAAATCAAAGAACGACGTTCAGAAAGGACGAAGGGAATGAAGAGAGAAGGAGAGGGTAGGAAGCGTTAGTGAAAAGACAAGCAGTCTATCGTGAACTGCGATGCGAACTTTGAAAAGAATTTCTGAGCTCTTAGATTCGCAGATTCTTTCAAACTCACCGATGTGTTGGTCTTGGCATTTCAGAAGAACTTCAGGAGCTCTGAAACCACGAGTTCCAGCACGGTTGGCGCGACAACTTGGTCTGAGAGTAGAACAGAAGAAGAATGGGAGTAAGTGGACGCACCATTTGGACAGACTGATCAATCAAACAAGTCCGTCTAGAAGAAGAATCACTCACTTGGAATCATTCTTCAAGTATCCAACTCTCTCTGGTGGTCCCATTCCACCAGCTCCGCCAGATCCTCCACCTCTAGGTTTAGAGGTTTGACCGTGATTAGCGAGAGGTCCACCAGGTTGAGTATGAGTACTGAAGACTTCGTGATTCAGTTTGACAACTCCATGGAGATTTTCGGTATCAGGACAAGTGTGATGACACTTTCCGTGCCATTCACTTGGGTCGAAACGCTGGACGAGAGAGAAGAAACGAAGATGGGAAATCGAGGTGTGAGATCGGTGAAGGCAAGAAGTCAGAGTAAGAAAAGGCAAATCGGATCCGAAGAAGAAGAAACAGAGAACGGGAGAGCTCTGTTCCAAAGAAGAGCGTCCGTCCACCTCTTCTCTTTCCTCCAACCCCACGCTCCGTCTTTTCTGAACTCAAGTCTTGCCTTTTCAGCTCCCACTTTATCAGCTCTTCAACTTTGTCAGCTCTTCAACAACTCACCTCAGCTAATCCAAAATCACAGAGAACTCCTTCGCCGGTTCTAGTGTCATACAAGAAGTTAGCTGGTTTGACGTCTCTATGCATGATACCAGCCTGATGAGAATCAGCAAGAGCGTTGAAGAGGCAGCGAAAGTAGTCCTTCATGTCAGAGATTGGCATGATACGGTAGTAATCCTGAGAAAAGATGGGTGGAGAGAAGAGTCAGTCCAAGTTCCGAGGCATCGGTGAAGTGGATAGAGGGAAGGAGAAGTCGAAGAAGCGGTTGCAATGTCGGAATCGAATATGGCTGGCAGATGAAGGGAAGAGATTTAGGGAGAAAGAAGGGTTCTTTCTGTGGAGAAAACTCACACGGAAGTCACGATGACGATTGTAAGGCATGACAGCTACGATTTGATCCTCTGCACGAAAAGCAGTGATCAGATAGGAGATATAGGAACTTCCGCTGTGAATATCAAATCCGTTCACAGCCGAAGGTGTCAGCAGGTCCGAAAAGGAAAAAAAAGTGGAATGTACGTCAAAAAGATTAGAACTGGTTTTCAAACTTTCTGTCTCGTCTGCTTTCCACCTCTTTCGCCAGAAGAGAAACTAAATACTGACCGTAAAGCTTCCATTATCATCAACTCATTATGAATTCTCTCTGGAGAGCTAGTAACGTAAATACGCTTTAGAGCTACGTAGACATTTCTTCTTGGACGAAGAGATTGAGGTGAGTGAGAGGAAGAATTCACGTTTCCAGTCCATTCGTAGTTGTCATAAGCTAGATGGTGGAGATCGATAGCTTTGTAGACTGAGGAGAAGGTACCTGTTGCGAGGGAAGACAGAGGGGGTTGGAGGAGGGCATTCAAATCAATCTGAAGTTGGAAGAGACAACCCTCTCGTTTCCTGATTGGAAGGTATCAGTAATTATTGGTTTTCTCCCTAGAAAATAGACATAAGAGCTTCTTTCCGTTTGGTTACCTTCTCTACCAATCTGCCCTTGCCCAGCTGCTCAACTCTCAGAAACACTCACCTTCACCAAGTTTGTCTACGATCTTGTACTGATCCAAGCCTTGAATAGTACTTTCCATGTCATAGATTTCATCTTCCAACTTTTCTTGTTCCTGTGAGATGGGAAGAAGAGATGATTCAGATGCAGATTCTCACCATCCCAAAGCGGAAAGCTCCCTCTCCCCTTCTCTCCCCCGTTCCCCGTCTAGTTGCCTGTGACAATGATTCCATCATGAATGTGTACTCACGCCTTCACTTCTAGAAGCCATTTCACTACTTGGATCACTTTGAGGTTCCATTTCACCCTGACCCTCGATTTCATTCTCAATCATTCTCATCTCCTCATTCTCCATATCTGAGTAATCCATTTCTATTTGACCTAAATCTGGATCAGTACCTGGAATTCCAACTGAAGCAGCTTGATCTCCAAAGGAAGTTGATCCACAATTTGGATTTGGAGAAGTGGAATATTGTTGTTGTTGAGGAGAATGAGAACGAGAGTAGGAATGAGAACGTGAGATCTGATTGGCTGAACCAGTTGAATTTCCAGGTGCATTCATTGGAGATCTTGATTGAGTTTGAGAACGAGTGTAATGAGTTGAAGTTTGTTGAGTTGCTTGTGCTTGTTGGTTTGGAGAGTTTGGGAAAGGAGAAGCTCGATGCATCTTGACACTCAAGTTTGAAGGTGCGAGCTGATTGAGCTCTGAATGTTCCTTATTGGTTCTGCTTGTAAATCAACAATCGATAGTTAGTCTCAAAAGATGGAGAGAAGAGAATGAAGGGAGATCCTCCCTCCAAGACGCGTTCTCCTCGTGACGTGTCTCTGCACGGACCTTTAGCATCTTCGTTCGCATTCACTCGCCTTCTCCTTAGGAGGAAATGGGAATGAAACCGTCCACGTCCTCCAAAATCAAGTATACAAACGGCAGGAGAGGAGCAGATCATCTCGCCAAGAATACTTTGCCAGCCTCTTTCTCCTGGTTTGACCTCGCTCTCTGTTATCCGGTGGCACTTCAAGCCTGTAACTTAAGTTCAATTTGTCTCTGGTAGTAGTAGTGGTCCTGCAGAGGTCCAACAGACCCCTGCCAATGAAATTAGGGATGCGAAGATTGCCTCTTCTCTTGAAGGTTCTAAAGTCGAGGGTTTCGCTTCCTTCTCCCCACCTTGGGAGGAAAATGGAGTCCTGACAAGGGTTGCGACGCTTTCAGTTTTTCTGATCAGGTCAGAGATTTAGGAGACAGGGGCTACAGCACCCACCCTTGTATGATATGGGCTCCCATTCGACTGAATCACTGAAAAGATGGTTATTATGGCTCCAGACTCTCTTCCACCGAGCTATCCAGCTAAAATGCTTGATGTATGGTTCAGCGAAAGTATCCCTTGGGTTAGCTGGGCGAATTCCCTAGATCTTGTTTGGCGACAGAACACTCAATCACCTCAGAGCACACAGAAAACTCCTTGCCCACGCCATCTCCCCAATTTCTGGCTCTTTTCCCCCCTATTAGAGCTGTGGAGACATAATTGGGTCTCGGAGGTACCCAAATGGACCCTGAGCGTCAGATGGAGAGAGAATGAACCCGACCTCTGCCTGTTCTTCATCATTTCAGTTTTTGCGATCTTGAAGATCCCCTTACTTTTCGTCTATCACACTCTCCTTTCAGACCCTTTCCTTTTATTTCTCGAATTTCAAACCCACTGACTCCAAAACTAAGGCTTTGAAGAGCAACCTCGAAAAGGGGGTGGCAAACATATCCCTCCCGTTGCCCATCAAAGCGACTATTTGCACTCAAGGGTACATCCCGGGACCTCACAGTCCTGGTTCCGAAGAGTTGAAATCCTGCTGGAGGCGAACAGCGGACCTGTGTTCACTAGTGTGACGGAGTGGGGCGGCGGAGCAATCCTCAAGTTACCTTCACGCCCCAAATCGTCTCGTACATCACTCATCAAATCAGTTGTGCTAAGAAGTCAGCATTCCAAATTTTTACATTAGCTAGAACACGACAAGACGATTAACATAAGGTGATCAAAGTTTAGACATCGACTCTTCATTGCGTCTACGTAAGACTTTGATGAATGGACGATAGAGGACCACCTTGTTTGATTGATATGCATCCTTTCCAGCCTTCACCTTGACTTTCTCTGCTAATTGAATAGCAGCATCCAGAGTCTCCTTCGCACTACCTTTCTCTCCTTTAGCTGGGGCAAGGAAATCTACGAGTCCATTTTCCAAAGCTTCTGATCCAGAGAATCTGTGTCCCTCCAACACGATCTTGCGCATCAAGTGACTATCCCTGATCTTGGCTTCTAGAACGGCGAAAAGACCTGTAAAGGGGAGGGCGTCGAGTCAGAGAAGATTCGAGAGGGAGGAGGAGGTCGAACGAAGACTCACCAGGAGGAAGAGCGGCACCGAAGCTGAGCAGTTGAGGGCAGAAGAAAAAAGTTCGATGAGCAGAAAGAAAAGAAAAGAGACAAAAGCGAGCCTGGTCTTGGCTTGAAAGATATAACTTACTCGATCTCGTTCATGCATAGATAACCTCTGTTTCCATTCATGACTCTGTAATCATGACCGGTTATCATTCCAAATCCAGCTGCAAATGCGTGACCTCCCACACTTGCGATGGTAGGAATGGGAAATGTGAGAAGCTTTTCGTAGACTGTGGGGTAGAAAGGGTTGAAATCGAGAGAGAGGCAAGTGAGAAGGAGGCACGGTGAAGTCGTGCATTCATGCTGACACGAACTCTTACAAAGATGTGGACTCACCTGGGAAGAGAGACTTGTCAAAGAAATTAGGATCTGAGATGGCGCTTTCAAAGTCGAGACCTTATAGATGTGAAAGGTGGATTGATAGAAGAGAGTAAGTGAAGCTCTCAAATTGCCTTTGATCCTTCTCTTCCTCCCCAGCAGATGGTTCCCAAAATCATTCTATTTCCTATCTACAACATCCCTGATCCAATACTGCCTCTGAACTCACCATTACTGAAGAACTTTGAATTCAAAGCAGCAGTTGTGACAAGAGCGGCACCTTCTGAAGCATTGTCTCCCATCGAGATATCTTCCCACTTCTTCTCTACAGCATTCAAAGCTTCTAAAATAGCACCTAGGAACTCTGGGGTCAATCTGTTGTCTGGAGTCTGAGCTCCAAGGTAGGTGATTTGAAAGATCGACGGTTTAGGTTCAGAGAGCTCCACCAAAGCTTTTCCGGAAGAAGGGAAAGTGGTCGTCATATTCGATTCTTGAAATGAGTTTTTTGAGGTTTTGATGTTGTTGAATTGATAGAAAAATTCAGAGAGGAAAGGCTTATGTACTGAAGTATGCGTTTGAGAGGATCGCTTCTTATCTCGGGACGAGATGGTCACCGATTGAGAGCAGGTAGCAGGTAGCGCTCTTGTCCTCTTGTCTTCTGAAAACTAGAGATTTACCCTTTTCAAGATCCAAAGTCAGTAGAACACAAAGCTGAACAGACCACGAGACAAGAAAAAGATGCGGTAAAGCGGTGAAGCGTTGTCTCATCTCGCCTTCACACATGCAAGATGAGGAGAACGGGTTGTTTCTCAGTCACACAAATGTTGGCAGAGAAAAAGCTAGTTGATCGCTAGTAAGATAAACGACTTGAAGCTACATCAGAGAGCTAGAAAAAAATTAGATGAAAGACCTGACCTATTGAAATCAAAGTTGCCCTTCTGAGAAGTTCACAGAAAAGAGCTCCAGAAAGACTTTCCCAGCTTTTTACCAGCCAGACTCCATCACACCCACTGAATTGTCTTCCAGACCTCGAATTCGACGACAAAATGAAGCAGGAAATCTTGGCTGAATCTTTTCTTCTCGTGCCAACTCAGTTGACTCTCAATTCCACATTCATCCCATCTCGTTGGGGAACCAAACGATCAGAAACTCTTTTCAATGACTGTCACCAGCTAGCAACCGTCCTTGAGAAACCTGATAGAGACATATCAAGTGAATTAGAGGAGATACGGCTTCAAAGCTAGACGAGCGACAATAAATTCAAGCCTGCTCGGCACTGGTCTGAATCTCAGTCTCGATCTTCCTCTATTTCCCTTGCGGGGGTATTCAGACAGAGACATCGTCAGTGAGTTCAGAAGAAGCTTAGAAGGCCACCGCAGCACCTCCCAATAAAATCCGATCTATCTCCTCTTCCCCACCTCCTTTCCTGACCTCCAAGTCATTCTTAGACCAAGTTGACCAATCTGAGAATCCGACTCCACTGGGAAACCAGAAGAGTCAGAGTTAAGATCTATTGGAATCCCCTCAAAAGCATCTCCGACTTCAGAAGCGAACTTCGAAGCAGGAAGAAATGGCCTGGCAGCTAGAAGAAGTGCTGCTTCTTCTTCTCTCCCTCCACCCCTCCTCCCATTCTTCTCTAGTAGGTGAATAACGTGAGCCATCAGGTCTATGACAGTTAAATCGCATCTAAAGCCTAAATTTGCTGACCAAACGTGAGGACTCTTACTCTGCCTCTTTCATCTGCCAGGCACCTCTCCCTCGACTCACCTCTTTTTGCACCCTTCTACCCTTCTCCTTTCTACCTCCATACTTTCCTCTCCATCTGGATTCATTCAGATCTGTTCCCTCTGATCGTGATAACTTGATCATCAAATCTTGTTCCTGGTCTCTCCTGTCTTTCACAGCTGAAATTCTGCGAGCTCTTCCTCTTTCAGCCTCCTCTCCTACGACGTTGGACTGGGTTCAATGATTGGCCATGATCTTGAATTCGATCTGCTGATGAACCCGAGATGGTGTTTACTGCGTCGAATAGAAGGGCGAGATGATCCTTCAGCTGGGTTGGAGCTGTTTGACTTATTGATGTAACTCCTCCTCTCATACTCCCTCTCTTACTCTATCCTCTGTCTTGCAGGATGAAGTTATTCTGGAAGTCGGATTGAAAACAGAATGGAATCAAAGAAGAAGAACCATTGAATCGAATCATAGTGGTGGTGGGTCGTCAAGAAGAAACGGAAGCTTCTTTCCTTCTTGACTCGCTGACCATATTCCATCAAATCCTTCCATTTGCTTCCACTTCTTCTGTTAATCAGTGTCATTGAATCGACGTCTTCAGATCAAGGTTTTGGGAAAACACTCGAAAGAGCAGACTCAGCCAGGTGAGTCCACAGGAAGAGAGCATAGCACGCCTTGCTGAGAATTGAGCTTTCTATCTGAACCTCTAACGCTACCTCTTTGTATTGACTCAGCTACATGATTGGATTCCCTAGAATTACTAAGCAGAGCAATCTTAGTCTCAATCAGGAGTAACTTTTGCCTTCACAACGGAGAACTCTGACGCCACAGAAGCTTCTTCAATTCGAATAAAATCAGATCACGAAGCCTCGCCTTCCTACTTGATTCTCTTCTGCTCTTCTGGCCTTTTGACTTTGGAACAAAAACGGTGAGTCTTTGATACCAGATTGGATCCAGCGACATGCATGCCTGACGGTTTGTCTGACTCTTCATCACTTCCTCATCTCGCTTTCTCAGTCCCCGCTTCTCTCTCACCAACGCCTTCAAAACATCTCACTCTACGAACATGTCAGTGGCATTCAAACTGAGATGCATCAACGACGTCCTTCCTTCAGAGACTCTTCTCACTACTTTCAAGACCTTAGAGACGAGGGAGGTTTTTTAAATTAGAGAGGTCTGCAGATTATGATTGAAATTGATGGATGAGAACAGGGCATTCTGGAGGACAGTATTGCTTTCAGAGAGAAAATTGGAAGAGGTTCAGTCTGTGGTCGATCAACTCAATGAGAAGAGCGGATCAACTCTAGAGGAAATTTCGTTTGAAGTCAAAGGGGATTCATCCCAAGATTTCTTCCAACTCGTCGAATCAATTTTCAAATGTCGTCAAGTTCTCCAAGTTCTTCACATGGGGTTAGATTATGCAGCCCTTCAGGGATCACGAGCTCTCACAACTCTCACAATTTCATTGCTTCTAAAGCTTCCCAACTTGGTCGACCTCCGAGCTTCGCCTTCTGCCTCTAAGGTTCGACTTCTAAGGGCAAGTGCAATCAAGTTTGGATCTCTACAGATTCTTTGAGTTTCTTCTCTTCAACCACCGCCTTCCAGTTGCCTCCACGTCAGCCATCCAAACTTCTTCCAAACTCTCACGTCCTTAAAGATGGAGGATTATAACAGCCATTCAACTTGGAGAGAGGTGCTTTTCCACTGTTCTCAATCTCTCAAGCGTCTATCTCTTTGGCTCAATGGTTTGCTTCTAGGTGAAGAAGTCCCACAACTTCATATTTCCTAATCTAGAGGCGCTGGAGATGTATGAGATGGATGATCAGTTTCCAACCTGGATGGTGGTCCCTCCAACCTTAAGACTCTTTACCTACGAGATCCAAACAAATCTATCTGCAATTCAAGAGCTACGGTTTGAATACCTTGAGAACTGGCAACTTCTCTCGTCTAGATGTCCAAACCTTCAAGTCCTCAGATCAGAATTAAACGGCTTCAATCCTCAGCAGCATCTCTTAGATCTTCTCAAAGCAAGAGAGAGGAACGTCAAAATGGGTTTAGAGGTGGACCAACTCAAGATTGAGCCACTCAAGAAGCTAGTCATCCCCTTCAACGAGCTCTCTGCTGAGGCGTTAGAAGAATGTCGAGAGCTGGTGGAAGAGGTGGTCGACTGAAATTCTGAGGCGAAGACCTGGGAGGTCGAAATTTGAATAGGACTTTTCCCATGGTAAGTCCAAGAGACCAACTTGTATCGCATGACAGAGTATTTCTCAAGCCTATCTGATTGACCGATGCTTTCTCCGTCGTACCTATCCTCTTTTCCCAGCTGCGAGCTGCAGACTTCTCTTCTACTGCTCTTCCTGCGGCCCTTCGAGATACTCCTTCAACTTTCATGCGTCAAATCTCTTTCACTAATTCCGATTCAAGTTCCATCTCTTCTCTGGGCCAGCCACTCAGTCTCGTCGCAATTCTGCTCGCACCCCCCTCCAAATCCTCAACATTAAATCAAACTAGATTCGGTTCTCTAACTGTAGTTTCTCGAAGTGTATCTGCTGTTCAAGAACAATTAGAAAGGAGTCCTCTCAAATTCAAGAAATTCAAGCCAGGAGGAAGACACTGAAGCTGGAGAGATGAAGTCCTCTCTTTACATTTACTTCTCAAGGCAAGCTTGTAATGCCTTTCGAAACTCGAGATTTCATTTCTTCTGAATTGTCTGTTCTGGAGTGCACACTTTCTTCCTCTGCCCATCGCGCCTCTAGAATTGAATCTGATCACCCTTTCTTGGAGGTTTCCAACCTTATCTCCTTCCTGCTACCTTTCCACTTCTAGAAGCCGACCTTTCTCTGCTCAAAGATCCTATCCAGACAAGGTCCAAGACCAAGACTGCTCGAATCGCATCTGATCGACTTGAAGACTTCTCGCGCCACTTCGTTCCCCCCCCCCCACTCGGACTTCTTTTGCTTCTTCCTTCCCGACCACCATCATCCTCTCTTCATTTTCACCACTCATTCCAACATCTACGATCATGAACGTTAGATCTAGAATCTGCTTCCATCCCATTCAACAAGGTCTGACCAGCGGTTGTCTTCCAATCATTGGACCGACCATTCAAAGGATCTCATTCCATCGACAAAGTCAAGAGAAACTGCGATCAAAGATTTCAAATTGAATCCAGAAGAGGATCATCTCTACGAAGCAGGAGGATGTAACTGTGGTGGAACAGGAGAAGAAGGGAAAGAGGAGATGTTCAAGGATGATCTGACTCTGGAGGAGATGGGATGAGAGGATGAGAAGAGAGTCTTCTTGAGGAAGATCGAAGTGAAGGAAGAGATCAAGGAGGAAGACGAGGAGGATGTCAGGATGGAGACCAAGGAAGAAGAAGAAGAAGAAGAAAAGGAAAAAGAAGAGGAGAAAGAAGAAAGCTTAACAGGTGAGTGCCGGTGCGATTCATCTCTGGAAGTATAGGGGATGCCGTCTGAAGAAGGAGCAGGTGAGGGTCATGAAGCAAGAAGAGGCAGCAGCCAAAGGATCCAAGAAGGATTGAATGGCCTTCAATTCAGCTACTCACGTTTTTTTTGGCTTTCCTCACATAGTCAGAAGATCGTCTCGTTCTCTGGGAAAGCGGAGAGCTGCAGTCGAGGAGTAAGAGGAACCTTTCAGAGCCTCAACCTCCCAACCTTTCACCTCCTCGAACTCTTTAAGCCCTACTGCAATCATTTCTACTATTCTTTGCATGAAAGACCTGACCAAGAATGCGCTCATCCCTGCTCACCGAATCTCCAAACTTCTAGGTGGTGACGCTTGGATGAGCCAACCGATTGGAAAGCGGGCACGATTCAAATCAAGAGCAACACCTCACTGAGTAAACTAAAAACTGCTGTCAAATCTTCTCTAGCTTCTCAGTCGGTCGTAGAAGGTAGTGGTCTCTTCAACTCAGCTCTGATAGAAGCCTTCGTCAGAGCTTTCCAGCAAGGTGGTGGCTCTACTTCCAACTTGAGGAGCCGTGACTATCAGAGAGCTGCAGAGCTCCTTCAGGAACGACCAGCGAATGGAGGTCAGTCTAAACTTTGATTCAGTCTGTCGAATCTTCAGCGCCAGATGCTGACTCCAATTCTCTTTTCTACAACTCTTTGGTCCCTCCAACAGGGAATCAATCCAGCAAAAAAGACTACCTCAATCTGTTTCCACCAGTTCAAAGGTTCCCTCTGACTGGAAGTGTTCTGACTGGTAAAACACTCTCGTCTGCGAGGTCGATCTCAGTTCTTTGGGCGAACGACACGTGGCTAACTCAACAGTCACTTCCTGGATTGTCCCAAATCAATTTATCTGACCACCGTTCCAGCGCTCGACTAAGAGAGATCGCAACTCTCACTTCCATTCGACATGGTGATCCTGCTCTGGTTCCCTCCAGCTGTCCTCGAAGCTTTGAGACAAGCAATCAACTACGCTGGCGCTGATCCGCTCAACGGTTCTCACGTTTCTCATCATGGATGGTCTCAGCAGAGATGTCTTCCTCTCGCTCTACATTTTCTCAAGAAAGAGCTAGGAGTCGTAGATCCCCCAAGTGGAACTGCTCCTCTGAAGAAACGAAAGAGAGCTCCGAGGAAGAAGCCTTCTCCTTCAGAGGACGAGTCAGAGGACCCGAAATCAGATCTTACAGACTTAGAAACAGAGGAAGAGGACAACTCAAATCCCGAACCAGGTCCCTCCGTCATCAACAGACCTTCCACCTCAATTTCTCATCAATCAGCTCCAACTCCTCAGGAAATTGAGCAAGCTCAAATTCAACTCAAGGAGTTCAGATCTATGTCGGAAGCTCAACTAGATGGATCAAATCTCACCGAAACTCAGAAGCTGGAGTTCAGAAGACACGTCGAAGAGATGGAGAAGATTCTGTACGATCTAGAGGAATAGATTGGGAAAGATGAAGATGAGTTAGCTCGGAAAAGGGTGAGTAGACGTTGATTCCTTTGGAACAATTCAGCGCTTTAAGGTCAAAATGGCCTGGCTGCTTTAGGGTTCAAATGGCCTAGCTGATCTCTTTCGCCCTCATTGGTGGGTTGGTTTCTTTCTTACAGGCTCCAAAGAATCGAAGTTGGTGCTGAAAAGAAAGTTGAAACCTCACAAACCTGTATCAGATGACGTTCTCTCTTATCTTGTAAAACACGTTTTCTCGTCTGTTCTTCCCTCTTTGGGGGTGCATTAGAGCTCCAAAAAATAGTTCACCTCCTCTTGCCATAACACCCTCGCTGTTCGAGGAAGTCAAATGGTGGTGAGGCGCAACAAGCAAGAGGTAGTCGACAGATCTCAATACCGATATGTAGAAGGAAGAATCGAGAAAATTTGATTGAACATGAGAAGTGAATGCATCGAACAAAATGCTATGTACAAGGTGATTTTGGTCATTTCACCTCTTCACTTTGCCACAACCAATCTCCCAACTTATGGAGATAACGAGCTAAGGAAGGTTCTTGCTTTGAAGTTCAGAAGTGAAGTCTTCGGGAGCTGGACGTTTGATGATGCTTTTAGGCTCTGAGAGGAGAATGAAGCGATAGAAAAGAGTAGAAAAAGACAGACCAGTGCCCAATTCAAGTGGAAGAGAGTTTTGGAGAGAGAGTGAGAGAGAGAGAGGCGGATGAGGTGATGGCAGTGGCAGTGGCAAGAGCTCTTCTTCTCTTGTCTAAGGATCTGATTCCCTAAACGGCATTGGTATGTTTCTCTCTGTCTCCGATCTTCACTCTCCATACCTCATCTCCATCGCAAAGTACCAGATCTTAAACTAGACACTCACTCTTACTGGCTCCACTGTGCTTGCTCTTCTCCTCTCTCTTTCTAATGAAGAGAGTATCCCAAGGCGAATTCTTAAATCTTTCAACGTCAATCCTGAATCCAACTCTTCTGGATCCGCCTCTGTGGTAGAGTCACGGTCGCATCTATGAATCGAATCGTAGAACGAGTGCTTCGGATCCAAACCTCTTTTTCTGAGAACTGCTCTGATCAATTTGTTCGCTGGTTTCTCCAAGTCGACTTTCTCTACTGTAGATGGACCATATGGTTTGAGTGGGTGATGACCAGAGGAGTAACATATCTTGATTCGGTCCAGTTGAAGCTTGAACATGAGGATGGAAAGACGAAGAAGAAGTGGTTTCGAATGCTGCACTTTCCTTTCCAGGCCGCAACACTGATTCTCTCAACTTCACAGAATCTTTCTAGATCAAGTCATTAGACTTGTCTACATTACATTTCCCAAGATGAATTTCTTGTTCTCCATCCTTTGTCGATCTACAAACAAGAGAACAAACTGTTGAACTTTCTATTACTGGGAATGGAATTATTTACAAGACGACAGAAATTGACTTTTTGTGTTAAATGTTTTGACGATAACAAGGAAATTCTGAAGACAAAGACACCAAATCTAATTATTCTATCAACGAATCAAAAATCCCAAGACCAAATGGAAGAAAAGAAAGAAAGGAAAAAAGGAAGAGAAGATGGACCTTGTATCAGCCGTTATTTCAAAGCATCCCACAAGAAAGCCTCTTCAAAAGTCCATCCTTTGACTTCCCATTTCCGTTTTCATTTTCGTTTCTCTCTTCTCCCTTTTCAAGTTCCTCAACTCCCAAACTTTTTTCATCCAAACTTTGCTTGATCATGGAAGTTCTCACTTGTTGAACCTTCTCATCATATTTTACAGGACAATCTTTCATTCCTTTTTGCAAATCCAACAATTCCCTTTTCTCACTCCAAGATTCCAGTCCAAGAACCTTTTCCATTCTAGTTAAACCAACTTTGATAGCAGAAGGAGAAGTTGTGAAAGTGAATCTAAACCAACCTGGAGTTGGACTTGAGTGAGAAAAGGAAGGTGAAGAACGTTAGATTTTCCAAACCAAAAGCCACAGACCTCTTCTTCAAGGAAACCTTTCAATGAGACTCACTGATGATATTGAGCTCCAGGAGCTAAGAAAACTTTCTCCTCCATCAATTTCCCAGCGAGAAGAGCTTCTGCTTCTCTTTGATCTTCAACCTTAGGATCTAAGAATTTCGAAAGATCAACAAGGAAGAAATGACCAGAACCAGAAGGTACGTAAGGAATTTGATGATGTTTCATGAAATCAGTTGTATGAGTATAAGAAAGTGAAAGCCTTCGACGATTTTCTTCCAAATACCAGGCTAGGAATTTAGTGTCGTTGAGCCTGAAGCGAAGTAGCGCATGTGATTAAATGAGTCAGAAAGTTCAGCAAGCAAGAGATATGGAAGAGAGAAAAAGGAGATGACTCACCAAGTATACCAAAGAGCAGAAGCAGGACTACTAGCTTGATTTAAAATCCCCAAAGCACTCATAGCTCTAACCAATTCTTTGTTATCTTGAATCACAGCAACTCCTAATCTAAATCCGTTGACTGAAAAATCTTTTGAAGCAGAGGTTACGACGTGAACTCTTGAGATGTCTAGGTTCGCTTCTTTCTTAACGTCAATAGTTAGGATAGAATGGAAAGTTTCAGGCTTTGGAATATCTGAAGATGAGAAGATTGAACGAGCGTAGATTTCATCCATTAATAAATGAAGATTGTGTTTTGATGCGAATTTAGCGAAAGAGATTAAGGCTTCTCGAGAGTAGATACCTCCAGTTGGGTTCTGTTGCAAATGGAAGGGAACGTCAGTCGGGTAAGTGAATTGTTATTGAAATGATAATTCAGGGAAGCTCCTTGTTGATGGAAAGCGGAATGGAGTTGAGTAGGGAAGAGAGATGACATCTCTTGCTTTTGGAAAACTACTCACATGAGGATTACAAATCAACAAAACCTTACATTCGATTCCATCTTCCTTAGCTTGCTCAATAGCTTTCTCATAGAATTCAATATTTCTCTCATCAAGATATTCCTGATTTCCTTTGGTATTTGGTTGAGGAACTTTAACCTCGACGATTTTAGCACCTGATCTAATTCCAGAATCTCCATCGAAACCATTATAATAAGGAGTTGAGAGTAAGATTCCATCCCCTTCATTACAAAGTGTCCAAAATAAGGAATCTAAAATCCCAGAAGCTCCTGTTCCAACTACAATTTGTTCTGGTTTGATTGGATGAATGTTCTTGGGAGGAGAACCTCCAAAAGGATTTGAAGGGGTTGGGATTTCAGAGGGGATTCCATCTGGAATGTCGTTGAAGAGATGACATAAGGCTTCTAAAAGTCGTGCAGAGGTGAAAATCCTATCTCCGTAGGTTAATTCTCCTGGTGATAAGGAAAGTCGATTGTGATTGAAATATTGGAGAAGTTCTGGTCTGAGGAGAGAATTGTCGGCTACTCCGAAGGATACGATTCCCTGAAGAAGGAGAAAAGAGGGTTGAAGAAGGGATAAAGAGGGAGAAGAAAGAGAGTATGGAGATAAGGGTCATGACCGCCGAGTGATGGGTCTTCCAACTCCCTATTCTACGCCATAGAGATGAGGAACTGAAAAGGTATCCGATACAGTTATCCTTTGAAATGATCTGTGTTCACTCTAAGGAGAGTAGATTCTCTCTCTTCCTCACTTCTTCTGATGCTACCACCTTGTCATCTTACTCATTCCCTCTGCGAGCTCTTCACATCGTCTGCCACGCCCTTCTGAGATCTGAATGAGCCTGGAAGTACCATCAGCTGAGAACAAGACACTCTGGAAGTTCAACTAATTCATTCTCTCATCTTGTCCTTCTGACCGGATGGAGACCTCCGTAGCAATTTGCTTCTCTTCCCTTTCTATTCTGCTGTGAGCTCAACTTCCTCTTCCTATTCAACTCACTTCTGGATTAGTCTTCTCATCATAAAGGTTTCTGAAAACGCTCATAGCTTTTTGAACTTTTTCATTCATCATATCTCTGTTCTTCTCTCCTCTTCTGCTCAGATTTCCAGTAGTGACCATGATTGAGGAATGGAATGGAATGGAATGCCTTGAGAATAGAGTAGTTGGTTGATAGATTAGATGAAAGAATGTAGAAATGAGTAGATAGAAATCGGAAAGGATTCAAAATGGAATAGAGGTGCCAGTGGGAAAGAAGAAGAAGAATGGAGACCAACAAAAGGGAATTCGGAATCGCTCCATCTCCATCCTCCCATCCTCTGTCAGCTGATAAGGTTTCAAGCTTCACCTTCAAGATCTATCTATTCAAAAACTGCTTCATAGAATGGAAGGTCCAAGCTTATCAAAGTGAGTAGTCAATCACTCAATCTCAGTTCAGGCAGATGAGAGAATGGGAGAATGACATCGATTGTGGGGGATGACATCTGCTGGGAATATTGCTCTATCTCTATCTCTATCTATTCCTATCCATCTATATGCTTCTCATCATAATATACTATCCTCTCTACCCCTATAACCAGGTCTCGATCTCAATGGGAGTCAGCCTTAAGTTCAGCTACGGATCAGTTTCGTTCACTAATCTCTTCCAGCAATTCAAAATCTTGGAGACCTGTTTCATCAAATCAGACTTCACAAAACTTGAATTTGAATTCTTTAAGCTCAGCTTCAGGTTCAAGTCTCAATAATTCAAGCTCATCCAATCCAGGAAGTCTAAGTTTAGCTGGTGATAGTAAAGGTAAAGGTAGATCAAGAGTCAGACCCTCTTTACCTTTGACTTCAGATCCAGTAACTTCCACTACTTCCACTGCTACTTCTGCTTTACATTCATTCCCTTCATCATCTTCAAATGCGACTCTTCATCCTGCCTTGACTCAAGAGGGGAGCGTGAGAGAAGGGAGTATCAGAGAGTCAGCTCCATTCACTATGTCAAGTATAGATCCTCAGAAAGTGGTGGTTCATCGTAGATCCACAAAGGGAAAGGAAGTCATTCGAGCTACAATCGATGTACCTTTTGATGGGAAATTCGGCTTGGAAGGTTTCAAAGCTGTTTTGGGAACACCTCAGACTAAGCAGAATTGTGAGTCGTCAAAGAGTACTATATATGGCATCAGCTAGCTCGATAGAAGCTGATTCTCTCATTTTCCACATCTCAATGTTGATAACCAAACAAAAAAGGGGATAAAATGGTAGAAAATGCAGAACTGATAGAGTTATTAGACTCAGAGACTCGAATCTCAAAGACCAATTTCCGATTAGGTTGGCCAGCTTCTCCAAGGGATGCAATCACCATTTCAAGAACCACTTCGGATGAGAGTACGCTGATAGATGTTTCAACTAGTTTACCTAGAAGTCCAGATGCACCTGCTTATCTTAGACCAGCTCCTCCTTATGTTAGATCTCATTTACATCTCTTCGCTTGGTGTATTCAAGCTCCAAATTCAATCACAAATTCGAATTCGGATTCAACTCCTTTTCCGACTAAAGAATTAAAGAAACAGAGTTTCAAGGTTACTGCCTTTTGGAGTTGGGATTTAAAAGGTAGTTGGTTAGGTATGCCATCTTTACCTCAACAGTTACCTTTGATTTTGAAAAGCTTAGTAGATCATGTTCAATCTTCTAGTTCTTTTATTCCAACACTTTCAAATTTTGGTGATGGGATTGAAATCATTAATAAATCCTTTGATATCACAAGAGATTGTTTAATGGTTGAGTATTCAGTTGTAACAGAAGATTTAGATCAAAGAGAAAGAGAAGATAAAGCTGAAAAAGATCAAGAAACTTTAATGAAATTAAGAGGGAAGAGGAAATTGGAAAATGGATTGGAGTTCAGCGTTTCGAAAAATCAAGGTTGGGATATTAAAGTTGAGGTTAAACCTTCTTTGGGAACTTTGGAATCTAAAGCCGATTGGAAAGCAAGTGCTGAGAAATCTAATCAGGAGGATCCAAATTCAAGAATCACTTTCAGATTGAAACATTCGAAGATCGAAAAAGTCGATGAATCAGTTTTGGTAAAGGTTACTGTTCAGAGAGTTGAAGCCAGTACTGGATTGAGGTTGAATGATTCTCCTTTTCCTGTGGTGGAGGTTGAACCTCGAAATCCTATCTCTCTGTCAAGACGTCTGCTGGAGGACACAGCTAGTATATCTGGAATCAGTGCGGCCAGCTTCTCAACTGGTAGCTCGGATACCGCTCCAAGTCAAGGGATCACAGGAAATGGTTCCGGTCCTCCTTCCACGAGTACAAGCCCGAATCCTGGAAACAAATCTGCGGCTATTGCTTCTCTGGTTCGAAGAAACTACATTTACTTCACTTCTTTACTTCAAGAACCAGAAGCTAAATGGAAACATATCTCTGATGCAAGAGGAGTTACTGTCACTCAGCTAGATTCGATCGATCCAACTCTAGTGGTTTATAGAGCTGAAGCTACTTTCGTAGGAGTCAATGTCTGGGATCTTTTCTCAACTATCAATTCTCCAGGTGCTAGATCTCAATGGGATAAGACTTTGGACGATTCGATTCTTTTATCAGATTTAAATGATTTAAGTTCTTTATGGCATTTAAAGGCTAAAGCAACTTGGCCAGTAGCAGCTAGAGATTCAGTAGTAGTTCAAACTTCTTACAAATCACCTAATTCAGTTCACATCTTTTCATTCTCAACTGATGATAACAATCTTTTTGAAAACAAAGTTCCTAAAACTTTGACTGGAACTATTAGAACTCAAATCGATTTAAGAGGTTGGAGTGTTGAAGCTTTGAGTCCTACAACAGCTCATATTACACTCTTAGAGCAATCAGATCCAAAAGGTTGGACTTCAAAAACGGCAACTCCTTCTGCTATGGTCGCTGCTGTTGCTGGAGTTGGAGATTATGCCATCAAAAATGGTGGTCCTCCTGTCGCTACTAGACTTTTAGGAGCTCATGCAACAGTTTCAAAATATGATCATGAAAAATCCACTTTCAGATTGGAATATGAAAGGAACGATGATTCGATACTTTCTAATCAAAACTCTGCTTTGGAATCTGGTTTCACTTCAACCAGTGCTTCTGGATCTGAAATCCCTCACATCGAATGTGAATTGAGATGTGATTTAGAAACCTGGTCTTCTAATTTGGATTTAGTTGTTGATCCTCCTCCAATCAATGTTTCTTGTTTGAGAAGACATAAGTTATCTTCAGGTGGAGGTGGACTTTGGTTAACTATTGAACATGCTGCTACCTCTTTGGAGGATGATGCTGCTAGGATAACAGTCAGGAAAGGTTACATGCCAAAGGAGAAAGGGTTGGTTTTGGTGAATGGGGCGAGAATCTCGGTAGACGTCAATGAGATGAAGGAGGAAGAGAGGAAAGAGCTTACCAAACGGAAACGAACGAAACCTCAAAGGGTCCCCTTGGATCTCACAAACCCAAGTATTAAACCCAAACCCATAAGAGCATTTCAGGCGGATGGCAATCCTCTGTCTGAAAGCTCTCCTCCAAACACTCCCACAGGGACTGATCCGTCCTCGAAAGGTGCTCCTCTGTCTTCTTCGGTCTCAAGTACCTTCTCTAGGTCCTCGGAAACTGGACTTGGAATCTCAAGACCTGGATCAGCTGCTCCCTCCCTAGGATCCGATCGAGCTCCCTCTCCTGCTCCCTCAAGAAACGAACTCTTCTCAGATTCTGAGCGACCGAGGAAACCTATGACCTGCGCTCTAGACGTCCTCTTCTTACTTCGGAGGCTCTATTCGGAAAGGAGTCCTGATCCCGCTGGATCTCCAGCTGGTTGGTCTTTGGTATCTGAACGGAATGGTCTTTTTGTTCGGCGGAAGCTGATGCAGTCAATCTCCAATACCGTCTTCGTTCAGAGAGGAGACAAGGTCGTTCAAGGGTTGGCAGCTGAAGATCTCGTCAACGCTATCTCGACTCTAGGTTGCAGGAAAATGTGGGACGATAAGATTGAAACTGCCGCTCAGTTGGAATCGTACGGAAATGGAGCTACGACTTCAAGCTTTACTACTAAGGCTAGCTTTCCTTTTAGAGGTCGAGCTTTTCATATCGCAAGTCTCACAGCTCGAGCTACCCCTTCTAATGTCTTTTCTCTCGGTGGGAGTGGGAGGGTAGGAGGTGCAAGTCGTGTCAATGGAGACGATTCAATCTCAAGTCCAACTACCAACTCATCCTCATCTTCAATCACAAGTCCTACAGTCTACTTTCACGCTTCCGCTTCTTTTCCAGAACAGCACTCCGCCTTCCCATCGTCTAGAATTAACCCTCAAAATCTCCCAATCGGTAAAGTCTTGATTGATGGCTGGATTCTGGAAACTCTGGATCCTTATTCTTCCACCAATTTCCAGATTCCTAGCACTAGATGCACTCATGTCATCGCTATCGATCATGCTGGTTCTCTACCTTCCGGAGTCAATACTATGTGGAATACCAATCTACCAAGAGCCATTCAATTGGTTGAAGAATTCATCAAATCCAAAGGTAGTTTACCTTCTATCAAGAATCCGCCTCCTTTCATGAAGGTACTAGGAGATGAAAGAGATGAAGATAATGGCTTCGTTTGGAATCTAACAGAAAATCCAAAAATGAAGTCAATCATGCTTTTAAGTTCTTTCTCCCCAATTGATAGGAATCTAAATCTTTTAGTCAGGATAGAACCAAAGAAAGATGGAGATGAAGAAGATTTAGACTTGTCTGAAAAGAGTCAATCTACTCCAATTTTAACTCACAGAGCTTTAGCTTTGTCAAATGCTTCTACTACTAAAGGTGCTGCTTCTCAAGCAACTCAATCTATCTCTTCAAGTAGCAAAAACGAATTAAATGCATTCGATTTCCTTGCTACAAGTGCCTCTACTCCTTCACTTCCCAATGCTAGAAGATCTACCAGCATGAGTTCTTTCTCAAGTAATGGTGGAAATGTCTCTTCAATGGTTACTCCAACTCCTTCAACTATCAGATCAAGACCAACTACTCTATCTAAAAGCAAACCGAAGGAAAATGTCATGTTAGAGGCTGAAGTTGAATTAAAACATTATTCAAATGGTTATGAAATTGCTATTGCTAGTGAGATCACTTCGTCTTCTGCTTCTTATAATAAAAAGAAGACTTCTGCCGATTCTGAAGGTTTAACTCTGGGTGAAGAAAAGAAGGCTTCGATGGATGGAGATAACATTTCTGTTAGAAGTATGGATGCCACTTCTGAATCCTCCAAGACATCAACTTCAACCTCAATCCACACTCAAAGAGGTAGACTCTTGCCTCTCGAATCTGCTTCTGAAGGTAGAAATGATCTACCCATCAAGGTTACTGTCCATGATTTACCTCCTTCTGCCGTTTTAGCTGCCACTCTAGCTCCCTCTGCGAGACCAAGAAGACATTTGATCCGATTGACTCTTCCTTCCGATGCTTTCGATTATTTAGTCCAATCGGCAGTAGAAGACAAGAAGGAAGGAACAGCAGACGATGCTCAAGAATCTAAGGGAGAAAAGGAATATGAGGAGGAATGGAGAAGACCTTTGTTAGAAAGAGGAGCTCTTCTAAGGTTAATTGTTCGACCTATGACGGGACCTATGGATGTCACTCCTTCTTCCAGCAAGGATTCAATTGAAGATGGAGATGATGACGATGAGAATGGTCTTCAGGTGCCAGTTCGGTTCGAAGGTGAAAGGTTACAAGTCATGCATGTCAATCAAACTAGCGCCATGCTTCAAAGAGAATCTGGTAGAGCCGAAAGATTCGCTACTCTGAAAAGGTGAGTAGAAAGAGATGAGACCCTGTGTCCTTTCGAATCAAAAACTGACGCCGTTCCTTTCCCTCACCTCTTCTCTAAAAGATCTTTACCTGAATCAGCGGACTTCTCGACTTCTCTAGACGATCGACTTCCACAATCTCTTCAACAACCGATAGCAGCTGCTCTACAACTCAAGACGGATTTGACTAGAAAGCCAGCTCCTGCTTCTACAACTGCAGCTGGAGCTTTGGCTGCAGTGGCTTCGGCTGGTGGAAGTGGATCTTCGGATAAAGCTGGAACTCCAATTCGACCTGGTACTCTTGCTCTTGGAGATCCTGCAGGTTCAGTTCCTACTTCGCCTACCAATCCTAGCGGAGACAAGCGATCAATTTCAAAAGATTCCCACGAAAGTGGAACGCCTAATCCAATCTCAGCCATGACTTCGACTTCTACCCCACTTATGACTAGTATTCTCGCAAGCTATCCTCTTTCAAGATTGAGTGGAGCTTCTACTGCTGTTAGCAATGCCTTAGCAAACGCTACAGTCACTTCAACTTCGAGTGGCAACACTTCTAAAGAAATCAAGTCATCGAGCAACGCTGAAGTGGAGACATCATCAACGGACTATGCAGCCCAATCTACCAACACTTCAACCTCTCAAACTCAACCTCTCTCTCAAACACTTTCAGAAATCAAATTTAGTCTAACAACTCTGATCTTAACTGCCATCATCTCTTTTTTGGTAGGTTCTTTAATTCGAGCTTTGGCTTCTCCAGCTGATTTTGTTATTATGCCAAGTCCAGAAACGATTGCAAATTTCAATCTTAGAGGTAATGTCCCAAGTTCAAATCCAAGTTCTTATCTCGATGCTGCTGCAAGTGAAGTTGAAAGGTATTTGAATAGTGGGAATACAAATGGAGGTTCTGCAAGTGGAGCTTCTCAAGTCAGAGATTTGTTATCGAACGCCAGAGATATGAAGAGATTGATTGAAATTAAAAGGTTCTTTAGTTGGGATTTGGTCGTGGCTGTTGTTAGAAGGTAGAAGATCTTCTTTGTACTTTTAGACAATCTTTTTATTTCATGAAGTTTACATGATCCT
Organism: Golubevia sp. BC0850; assembly: GCA_012976225.1. NCBI lineage: Eukaryota > Fungi > Basidiomycota > Exobasidiomycetes > Golubeviales > Golubeviaceae > Golubevia > Golubevia sp. BC0850. The sequence goes on from JAAVVG010000042.1 coordinate 29,229, forward strand.
TGCTTAATTCAATACCCTGGCTGAATTTGTTATAGAGCCACAAACTTGGTTCGAGTCAATTGCGTTTGTTCTAACCCAGTCGAGAACTTGAGCTTGCGCCATCATATCTCTCCAAGCGCAAACGCTCACCAGAACAATCTTGATGAAAAGCACCTCGGAATCAGATTCTTTACTTCAACGCTCTTGCAATACAATGCATCTTTTGTTCACTTCTTCCCTTCCCTCCCTCCTTTGTGTCAATTTGCCTCTTGCCCCTTCTCTTCCCCCTCTTGATCCGTCTTTTATTAAACACCTCTTCATCCGATCCTTGAAATAGCCACATCGATCGCATTCGTTTCTTTCGTCTCTTCTTCTCTTGTCAACACTTCTCGCGTGCTCATCTCGGATTCCTTGAGGCGAATCTGGCCGGGCTGTTAGGAAGCTGCAGTCTGTTTTGATTTTTGAGAAACACAGTCGTCACAAAGAGCATATCTCTGTCGGAGGATTCGAGTATTCGGAACTTCAACCTTCGAATTTGGAACAATGGGGTAGAAGGGGCGGTGAGAAAGAATTGAGACGAAAAGAAACGATGGGCAACGAGAGCCCCTCCTCTGCTTAAAGCCTGGGTAATCTTCAAAAATTTGAACAGTTGTAAAGAACAAGATGGTAATCTGATTTGGGGCCAAAGGATCGAGATGAGATCAGAAACAAGGATGCCTTGCCTAGGGGACAGAACTTCGATTCGAGGGGCTGCTGCAACTCATTTCAAAACCCTAGATCTTCCTCTTCGATCTGATCCAGGAGATAAACTCTCAACTTCAGTCTCTGCGCAGTCAGGGACAGAGAAGCTCTTCCGTTCTTCCATAGCTGATCCATGCCTTCTAGTGTTCCCTCGTGATCCACAGAAAACTCTTCTTGACGATCACGGTAGGAGGCGATGCAAACTAAAGAAGAGCGGATTCCTGATCGTAGGAGCCGAACTAGTTCTTGTTCGGGGCTGACGAAGCCACGCATAGCTCCGTAGTTCCAATTGAAGTTTGTTACATGAGATCCGAGAGCAAAGATGGCATTGGAGCCGAGAGGAAAACTTTTAAAGAAGGGGGAAGATTGATTGGGCTTTCTCTCGAAGCGCGAAGTAATGAATTGACCAAATAGAAATCCCCACCTGAAACCTTCAAATTCTGAAATTTTGGATATCAGTACCTGAAGATGAACCTCTGATGCTCAAATTCTCTAAAGAGAGCTCTGATTGTTGAAGCCCACTGAAAGAGCAAGAGAGGTGGCCTTCTTTTCTTGATAGCGAAAAGCACTTCAAGTCTACCGTCATTTCTAGGATGATCTCTAGGACCTCCTCGTCTTTCTTGTTGGTAGATAATTCAATGTCTAATTTCATTCCTAAAAGTTTAACCTTTGACGTTCCATTAATCAAAACCTCTCTATGGTCCCTCAGGTGTTTGAAATCTAGTTTCCCAATCTTGACACAGAGGTTTGCTTTGAGTAAATGAGGAAGTCTCAGATCCAGACTGAGTTTCTACCAGACGAATGAGTGCCTGACTCTAGTTGACTTGGTAGAATTGTAATCTCACTGAGGTTTGACCAAAGTCATTTTAACAGTTCCATACCCTCTACTTTGCAGAATGGAACCGTTATCTTTCCACGAATACCTAGAGTCTTCAGGTTTGGTAGAGCTTCTAAGATGAGACCACGAGCCACCGAACATTGTTGCTCATGAGGAAGAAGATTGGTAAATTCTGCAGGGGAGGAGGAATTCTCAAGGAGCATGGCATCTAATCTTAAGAGCTCATGTAATAAGTCTAGTGCTTGAGATCCGGTGATAGTAGAACCAGCTAAGCCATTCCTTAAATAAGTCGGATAAATCTACTGTAGCAGAATTGTCTCCTTGAACAGTCACCGAATGAAACCCTTGATGAGTTCCACTGAGAGGATGAATGAAACTAAGGTGCTGAATAGAATCTCTAGCTGTTGATATTCTGTTCAAAGTCCTGATAAAGCAATTCAAAGTATCAGGGATGAGCTGAACGTCTTGAAGAAGTAGAGGAGTCCATAAAGAGTTGGAGCGTTGAGAGAGCAGAGACAAGGAGCGTAGCAGGCCGAGGTCCTCTCTTTTCCTATGTCATCCCATCTCCTCCAGAGTCAGATCATCCTTGAACATCCCCTCTTTCCCTTCTTCTCCTGTTCCACCACAGTTACATCCTCCTGCTTCGTAGAGATGATCCTCTTCTGGATTCAATTTGAAATCTTTGATCGCAGTTTCTCTTGACTTTGTCGATGGAATGAGATCCTTTGAATGGTCGGTCCAATGATTGGGAGACAACCGCTGGTCAGACCTTGGTGAATGGGATGGAAGCAGATTTTAGATCTGAGCTTCATGATTAATGATTGAGCATGTTTTGGATTGAGTGGTTGAAAAGATGAGATGATGATGGTCGGGAGGGAAGAGAAGAAAGAAGTCTGAGTCGTGAAAGAGAAAGTTACAAATAAAAGTGCAGATGTGAGAGAATGGGAAGGACCACAGAGAGGGAGAGGGACAGGGAGGTTGGGTAGGCTCTTGAAGTTCATTCGCAGCAGATAGACTTGCCAGATTTGCGTAAGAACACTTAATGAGTTCTGGGTCTCCTTTCCATTTGTCCGGTCCTCCCCACCCCAGTCTGATAATTCTCTCTCTCCTCTCCCCCAGGGAACTTTGACTCAAAAACACACTTGCGCTTTTCTGTAGAACCTTTGATCCGAACGAAACTTTGACTGAAACAACCAATCCCATTCCTTCTTCGATTCAATCGACCGCTTCTCTCATTCCTCATATTTTGGCTGATTTCTCGATCGATCCCAGCTCTTCCTTTCTTTTCGACAACCAAACATTCAAAGATACAACTGACAGCTGGCAGCGACTCCCAAAAGAGCGAAGCAGACGAGACAGGGTTCAAGCTTTACCTTTCGAGTTTTCATCTCAACTTCCTGAGCCACTCCACTTGTCTTTTCTCTAGTGTTCTTCTGAAGCTGAATTCTAGTCACAGAAAAAGCCGAAGCGATGTTAAGGGCTGAAAATACAAAGATTGATAGATTGTTGAGCGAGAAGAATGAACTCTGTGATGACAACAAGAGGAGAAGGGAGACGAGACAAGTGGTGGTGTATTTGACAGCTAATGATTTAGTGGATTTGACTTGTTGTACTGCGATTGTGAGTTGAGTGTTGTGGTGTAGATCTAAAGAACGATGACCAGAAGTGAAAAGGTTGAGCAATAGAAGGGGAGAAAGAAAGGCCAGAGGGAGGACAGATCAAAGTCGTCTGCGGAACCATAGAACGTATGGAGAGTTTGTCTGCAAGGAAGATGGTTTGAAGGGAAAATATCAGCGTATATGAAGAGTGGGAGAAAGTCGAAAGTGAACTTGAAACTCACATTCAGCTGCCTTTCATCTCTCTTGGAAACGACGCTGTCATCATAGTACCACCAGTTCCCGTCATTCCGGATAGTAGCAGTGTCTGAAATTTAGCAAGAAGGATAAAAGGAGCGGATAAGATGAGAAAATTCAGTGAGAAAGCTGCAGAGAGACACTCCGCGATCGATTTCCAAACTCACAATGACCAGTATTGAGACTTCCAAAATGATGAGTTACAGCATAAAGATCATAAATATAAGGAGGTTGTTGACTTAAACTGATTGGGGTATTCTTATCCTTGACCATATTAGGAGGTAAAGGAGGAGGCATGTAGTTCGTTAAATCCAATCCTTGTTTAGGAAAATCTACAGGAGTTTCAATTTTATCAGTAAAAGGTCCTCTGAAAGAGAATCTTTTCAGATGAATCAGAAGTAGTTTCGGTAGTCTTGAGATACTCAATTTCTTAGTAGCCTTTCTTGGTTTTTTACAAGAAGGGCAATGCCAAGCATCTGCTTTGTCCATTACTTCCTCTCTAACGAAAGCATCTAAACATTGTTGAAGAGTGACTTTTGAAATACCTTTTCCATGAGGGATTGGAAGTGAAAGGTTTACGAAGGCATTATAGGTTGTTGATGTCTGTGGAGAAAGTGGGTCAGAGGGGAGAATCAGCAAAAAAGAACAGAAGCAAGATGAACAAAGTCAGAAGGCGAAAAAGAAAATGACTCACAGTTCCACAAGTCAAACAAGTCATCTTATTCCTAAATTGACCTTGAAACTGATCGACGATGATCGAATTATTTCTCCTTCGATAAACCTCCCATTCTTGAATACTAGCGATTTGTTGAGGCAATGTTTCCAGCATTTGTTCTCTTTCTTTTGAAACTTCGACCGGCGGAGGTTTGTTGATCACGTAGTTCAGATCTTCATGTAAACCATCTAATAAAAAGACTAAGAACTCTTGAGAATCGTGTTGATCATAACCACGAAAGGAAGGAGCGAATCGAGTCAAAGCCTCTCGAAAAGTGACTGGCGATACGAAAGTGTATTGCTCTGACCAAAGGACATGAATTAAACCTGCAAATGCAGAAGCTAGAGCACCTTGCGTTCCGAGAGGATTCACTCGATTGATCGCTTCTTTGTACTTGCCGCCTGTCGAAGAAGAAGGGGAAGGAGAACAATGAGTGTAAGTTTCCTCATTTCCCGTGTCATCACTTCCAGCTACTCACTAAGCATGAAATTCGACAATGGCAAACTAGCACTCAAACATTGAAGAGTAGCATTCATATAACAAGAATTCCCAACATTCTTTAATCCAGTCATTCCAATATGAATTTGTTGATCAATATGACCTTTCCCAACATAATAACCTCTGTTAGGAATGGAGCTCAAACTACTAGTTGGAATTGGTCTCTTCGAGATGTTGAGATCATTCGAAACTGAAGTGGGAGGAACAGGAGATCTCGATCCATCTGAAGGGATAGCATTAGAATGAGGAACTCTAGCTGATATCCCATGAGCTACGGCAGCAGGTTGAGGAGTTGAAAGAGCTTGAGATGAGGTTGATTGAGAGTGAGAGTGAGAATGAGAGTGAGAAGTAGCTTGAGGAGTTGAAGCATTAGAACTTGAATTTGACATTGAAAGTTGAGGATATTCAAAAGACCCATTCCCTAGAGAATTTTGTCTTGAAGCAGGTTTCGCGATTGAACTACTGTACTGTTGTTGTTGGAAATAATCGTCATTGAATCTATCTCTACCATTTGAGGTTCCAACATTCGGACTACTTCCCACACCTCCAGATTGATAAGTTCTAGCCGGCATAGATAAACCAGTCCCAAGATTTGCAAAAGAGTTAGATCCGAAGCCTCCCGTTCCGGCTCCATTGCTAGAATTTGAGGTCTGCAATGGAGATCTAGCAGGAATTAACGAAGCTGGAAGAGAAGTGTTTGAAGGGTTAGAATGAGAACTGAATCCATTTGGAAGGATTTGAGCGTTCCTTCTAGCTTTCTTTGCAGCTTCTTCAGAAGATGAAAAAGAGTTTTGATCATTCATTCTAGTCCTTGAGATATCCAAAGAACTCCTTGAATCTGGAGATTCCTTAGGCCCATTGAAACGATTACTTGATTCATAGGAGAGAGAATATCTTGATCTTCCATTTTCTCGAGGTGAAGTGACTGAAGTTGGTTGCTGCGGAGAAGAAGAAGACTTCGTAGAACCAGAAGCTCTAATCATTCCATCTTCACCAATATGTTTCTGCCAACTTTCGATTCCACCAATTAGAATAACAGGATGATGTTTCAAACTTGAGCTACTATTTCGATCTTCCATTAAAATCTGATATAATCGATTTAATCTCTCAACTTCTCGACTTTCTTTTCCTCTTTCGAAGTTCCTTGAATTAGAATCATATAGGACAACCAAATCAACCTCACCTCGTTTACTCCAATGAACCTGTTCTTCTTCAGGTGAAATTAACAGCTTATCTTCAATCTCATCAATTTCGTTGATTCTGTCCAAAATCCAAGGATCTAAACAAACATTCCTTAGTCCCTTAATCCTCCCATTCTCAAACTCTTCTCTACTTCTCAAATCGATCAAAAGAATTTCCAAACCGACTTTCGTCAAGATTTGAAACACCCCAGATCCAGGTTCAGTTTCCGACCTGGAGAAACCAGGATGTAAAAGTGAATATAAATCTTCCACAGAGATATGATATTTCTCCGGCAGCGGAGGCTTGAGTCCCGTTTCCCCTTTCCCAGAACCTGGCATAGGAATCCCAGAAGTTGAAGGTAGAGGTCTAGAACTCGTCGGAGTGAAACTTGGTTTCGCAGAAGTCGGTATTGGAGGTGGAGGTCTTGAAACTCTTTTCCCACTCGTACTTGAGCTTTGATTCGTCGTTGTACTTGAAGGACAATATTCCCTTGAAGAGTCTTCTTCCCAAACTTTCGGAACATCTCCAATCAAGTCAAAATTAGGTTTACTAGGAGGCATAGGAAGAGGTCTAGATCCTCCACCACTCTTGCTACTCGAAGAAGAAGGTAAAGAATTCGGAACCCCAGGAAATTGACTTTCATTCGATTTCTCAAAATCATCTAGACTTGGATATTGAGAGTTGAATTCAGAAGCAGTTGGGATATGTGGGAACCTTGTTTCTTGATCTTGATCTTGAGCCTCTTCTTCTTCATTGATCCCATTCTTTCGATCCTGATTTTGATTTCTTCCAGACCCACCAACATAACCTAGTTGTCCAACCACATCTTTACCATCTCTAACTTCCTTTCTAAGATTCTCAGCAATTGAATCTAGGTTCCCCTCGATTGCTGGTGAGGGAGATCTAGTTGAATTCCTTATTTCTTCCCCTTCTTCCCTTTCTCTAGATCTTGAGATTGAATCTTCTTCCGATTTCCCACTTCTGTTAGATTCAGACCTTTCCCTGACTCCAGCACTCGACCTTCCAAGACCCTTTGAAATCCTCTTATTCCCAGAACTAGTGACTTCAGAACTCATTCCTTGATTTTTTAAGGCTTCTAATCTAGCTGCTAGACTATTTGGATCTGATTTTCCGTTCCCTTTCTCGTTTTCTTTTCGGTTTGGATCTGCTAGATTTAAGGAACCTAGGTCTTTTAAGATTGAGTTTGAGGAGATCGGATTGGAGGAGACAGAGATGTAGTTTGAGTTTGAAGGTAAAGGCGTAGTTGAAGGATGAGTAGAAGTAGAAGCCACATGACCTGTCGAAGTAGGAGTACTGGAATTCGAAGAAGCTTTGGATCTAGAAGGAGTAGAGAGTAGAGTCGAAGCGTTCCTTTCCTCTCTTTCTCGTAAGAGCTCTTCTACTCTGTTGCATCTCGAGATCAGTTCTGGTGTGCTCTGAGAAGGTAAAAGATGGGATGAAGGGGTTCGAAATCAGCATTCTAAGTCGACTTTAGATTCTTTAAACGTTTACTTGAAGAAAGAAGAAAGAAGAGGAGGGAGACTGAAAGAGAGATAGGATAGAGAAAGAAAGAGTACTAACCTCCTGCAAATTCTTAAACCTCCTCCAAGTTTCATCTTTCTTGAGTCTGTGATCTTTAAAATCTGGAGCTGTTGGACAAAAGGAGATGATGCTGTGAGGTGAGATTAGAAGGAAGGAAAGGGACGGGACGGGAGAGGTGAGTAGAATGAATGATTGCGACGTCGATAGACCCCATACTACAAGCAAACAGAAAGCGACCGGAGCAGAGAAGAAGATGGAAAGTCGACAAATGGAAAGGAGACCCAAAACTCATTAAGTGTTCTTACGCAAATCTGGCAAGTCTATCTGCTGCGAATGAACTTCAAGAGCCTACCCAACCTCCCTGTCCCTCTCCCTCTCTGTGGTCCTTCCCATTCTCTCACATCTGTACTTCTTCCTTCCTTTCCCCTTCCCCTCAACTCCTCACCCCCTCCCTCTCGCCGCTCGGACACTCACGCTGCAGCCTTCCTGTAATTCAAGAAAGCGTCCTCCAAACTACCCTGCTGATCGCTTCCTCTAGCTCTCTCTATCAAACCTTCAGCTGCATGAATGTAAGACTTGACAGAAAAGCCAGATTCGTAAAAAGGTAAAGGGTTAGCCTTCTTCAGTTCAGCTGGATGATTTGGTGAGATGAAGACGGAGGAGGAGGAGGAAGAAGAAGAGGAAGGCATCGGTTGAAGAGTAGATGAAGATGTTGATACTGATGGGTTAGAAGAGGGAGTAGAAGAGGGAGTAGAAGGAGTTGGAAGAGATAGAGATAACCTTCGTTGAGTAGTGGAAGTGGAAGTTGAAGTTGGAGATCGTGGATTATTTGACATGTCCTAGTTGAGGATTGACGGAATGTTCTAGAAAGATTTGAATGATGAGTGAGTTGATTCAGATCATCTAATGGAAAAAGAGAGGGGATAGTGATACAGAGTGGAGAGAGTGAGAACTCAAAGTTGAAGCTGTGCTTTGGCTGAGTTGAACTGGAAGCGATTGCTTTAACGTTTCTCCCTGTTTGATTCTTTCGTTCAGTTTAATCAGTTTGGTTTTTTTGATCTTCAATTCTGATCTTCTTTTTGTAGAATTGAATCTGCTGTGTTGCTGAAAGATTCACTTCAACTTCAACGCTTCAACCGTCCTCGTCGATCTCAAGCCTTTCGCGGTTGACACGGTCAAAATTTCCGGGTATTTAGCGTGTCATACAACTTTTCTAATCATCTTTTTCTTTCCCACCCAAACCACCATTACCATGTTACCACCTCTAAACTTCCACAAATGGATTTCAGAGAACTCACATTTACTTCAACCACCAGTTGGTAATTTCTGTCTTTTTAAGAGTGAGTGCATAAACGTTTAACCGTCATCTAATCTCATGTCATTCCCTTCCTACACTCACTCTACTTTCCCTCTGACCTCCATTCTTTTCTTATCTTCATACATTTCGATCTCACTCTTTTCAGCCTCTGATTACACAGTGATGGTAGTAGGAGGACCCAACGCCAGATCAGATTATCATTACCAACCAACAGAAGAATTCTTCTATCAATATAAAGGTGCTATGACTTTGAAAGTCATTGAGGATGGAAAATTCAAGGACGTTGAAATTGGAGAGGGTGAAATGTTTGTTTTGCCAGGTGAGTCGTACAATGGAATTCTTGAGTGAGTGAGTGAGAGGGAGCAGAGGTGGAGCTGCGAGGAGCTTAGCAAGCCTTGTCAGAAGGGGACTCAAGAAGTATGAAACGAATGACGCTTTTCATAGCAAAAGAACAAATTGAAATTCATGTCAGAAAGAAGGTGTAGAGAGAGTTTCTTCGAGAATCTCATTTGGAAAGCATTCCATGATCCGGAGATAAAGGTCTAAAATGACTAGGAATTTGAGGGCCCTCCAAGGAAGCCTTGGAGTCTTCAGAAGCTTCAACAAATAGCGAGTCTCAAGAAGTCGTTTCTTCAATCATTCAATCTCCTCAAAGTGGCATTGATAAAGATTTCCTCGACTCGGGGCCTCAGAAGGGTCTTACGACATCCAAAGGTCTCTCTAAGATTGTTTTTCTAGCAATCTCCCTTCTCTTACAAGCCTGGGTTGAAATCATTAAACCAGATCCAAGCCCTCAAGCTCTCACTATTCTCATCTAGAAGGAGAATCTTTGAACTTCTCTGGGGTTCCCCTAATGCCTTCTTCTCAATTCTTCCATTTCCTTCTCTATGTGCTTCTGCTCTTTTCTAACTCCCTCTGAACCTATTTTTCGTCTCCATCTCCATTTCCTTTCCCCCTTTTCCACTTCCACTTCCTTTTCCTCCCCCTCCCCCATCTTCAACTTCAAATCCCCCCTCTTCTTTCGAAAACTTCTGCCTTTCTATGGTTTACAGCCTACACACCACATTCACCTTGCAGATATGAAAACACAATTGGACTGGTTGTAGAAAGAACTCGGCCTAAAGGATTGGAAGGTGAGATTCTTCAACAAGTAGCTTCATACGGAAATTCAAGATCCAGATTGGGTGGAATGCACGGTAGAGGGCTTTTCTATTTCAACCTTTCATAAGAATTTCCTCCAACCTAAACCTTCTACTTCCACAGAATTGCTGATCTCTTTCTCTCTCTCTTCCTTCTCATTCCAGACGCCATGCGTTGGTACTGTCCATCTCCAGCTCATAAATCTCCAACCATCATCAAAGAATCAAGATTCATCTGTACGGACTTAGGAACCCAATTGAAACCAGTTATAGATGATTGGAAAGCTGATGTTGAAGGTAGGAAATGTGGGGATTGTGGGAGAGTTGCAGGGGAGAGGGAACTGATCGAGGGGGAGAGGATTGGAAATTAGAAAGAAGGATGAGAATCAGGAGGAGAGGAATTTTAGATTTCGAAGAATAGAAAGAGGGTTGAGAATCAGGCCATCAGGTGGAGAGGAATTGTAGGAGGGTCAGGCAAGGAGAGGAAATGTATTAGTAGTAGGACTTTATAGCTTTGATTTTTTGAATTCGTTAATGCGTTTCGGCTCGTTTTGCGTAGATAGATGAGGGATGAATGGTTGAGACGAGAGAGAAGGATGACTTTGGAATGTCCGGTGATGGGTGACTTCATCCTTCTTTGGATTTAAAGAAAGAAAGGGAGGTCAAAGGCTTGTTCCGGACTCAAGATGAAGGAGACCATCTCAAGCGAAAGTCTATAGAGTTCGAGAATATTACAGATGACAAAAAGATTTCGTTTGGTTTCATTATGAAATTGAACAAAAGGTCTGAAGCTAAGAAATCGAAGGGAAAAAAAGCTGGACCGACCGAGGGAATCGACGCTTGACGACCGACAAGATGGAAACTGGAAATCCCTCCTTTCCCAACTCTTGGTCGGGCACTTTCTGTTCTTTGTTTCGTTCCGGTTTGGATTTTCGCACTTGGTGTTGCTCCCTTTTGAGAAGGTTTGATTGTGCTCTGTGGATTTCGAAGGGTGTAATGGTAATGAGAGTATGCTTGGATCTTATCTCTAATACCTGATGCCTACTTTATGTCCTGTCTCCTTCACTGAAGAGAAACTGAAGGACTTGAGTATCAATTGATATTCGGAAAGGTTTGATGGCAAATAACAGTTTATCTTCTCCTGAGTGAGATCTTCCTTCCTTTCCTTCTTTCCTTCCATTTCCACAGTCTTCCCAACCCCGTCTTGAAAAATCGAACAAGCTCAAATTCAACTCAAGGAGTTCAGATCTCTGTACGAAGCTCAACTAGATGGATCAAAACTCACCGAAACTAAGAAGCTGGATTTCAGAAGACACATGGACGAGATGCTTAGAGATTTGGAGGAGTAAAACGATGGCCAAGAAGGAGCTGGGCTGAGTTGAGAATGTGAGTAGACCACCAATCAATATCACAATCCCCAAAGGCACTCTCCATGAAAGAAAGAGCTGATGTGTCTTGAACACGTTCTTCACTTCTTTCCTTTTCCACGCCAGGTTCCAACGATTCTCAATTGAAAGAGGGAAAAACTCTCTTTCCTCTCTCTCCACTTTGAGGCTAAAAAATTATTCGATTCAATTCAATTCAATTCAACTCAACTCAACTCAACTCAACTCAATTCAATTCAATTCAATTCGCTCTCCTCTCTCTCACTCAATCCGTTCCGAAGCAAAGAGTACAAGACCGCTCTCCGTTGCGAGTAAAAACCAAACCAACGTCAAGCCAAATGCCGCATTTAAGAGCAGACGTTCAAAATTGGGAATTGAAAAGCAGTGAACAGAGAAGAAGAGAAGACAATCGATCCCGAAACCTAAGATTCCTTCCAGCTGGAATGTTCTGCTGAAGCCGTCGTCCCTTCCATTCCTCTCTCGCGGCGGAATTCCAGAAGTCCACTTCATTTCTACTGTCAGTACCAATCAAACGACGCCTCATCCTACATCATCTTGATGGCATCGTTCAGCAAGCCTTTGCTCTCACCCTTTTCTCTCCTTGCTCTCGCTTTCCTCAGTTCTCCCTGCTGCCGAGCTTTCTCCCCTCTCCTATTATTCCAAATTCAATAGAAACCCCCAAAATCTAGCTTCCCACATGTCTTCCAGGAAAGAAAGTCGAAATCTTAATTTGAGGTTACAAAATCTCACCTCCATTCCGAAGAATGAATGCATGCAACCGCTTTCAAAGACTTTGGAATGTAATTCTGAAATTGATCTGGTGGGGTAATCGCAGTTGGCCTTGGATCACGATGAGGCGATTTGAGGTGAAAGAAAAGTATTACAGGTGTTGAAAGAGAGGTTTTGAACTTGAAATGGAGGTAGGTTCCTTAGAAGGTTGGGAGGGTCTTGTAGGTAGAAGATAAGAAGGGCAATCTGAGTGAAAGAGAAGGGTTCAACTTGAATTCATAGTGAATACTTAGAGTCCCATAATCAGTCTGCAGTTCTGAAGAGGTTAAATCAAAGATTTGAGCGGGGCAAAAGAGTTCATCGATCCTTGCTCGTTGCCATTCTTTTCAGCTTCCCTCTGCAAGTCAACCATAATCCTGGATGAGTCATGGGTACAAAATCTCTGAATCTGAAAATTCCCCCAAGTTTGGAGAGGAGACTCTGCAGAGTAAATTGCCAAGTTGATCTTAGAGGAAGAATCTTCAATCTTCTTTGTTGAAACTTTGAGCAGAGAAGATGAATCTGTCCAGGCTATCGTTTGAAAGTACTGGAAGATCTCGAATGGTTTGAATTGGTCCCAACTTCTGAAATCCGATGTTTGAGGCTCGACTTCAAAGGAAGCGAGTTGCAGTTCCTGTCTAGAATCTAGAAGCTCTGTGGACCAGCGATCTTTTGGAACCTTGATAGATATGTGTAACCAGCAATGAAGACTGCTGGCAAAGATCCGAGTGGTTTCTCTGTCGGTAAGCCCTAGGAAAGGGAGCTAATCGGAGATGGAAACTCATTAAGAGAGGGCAAAGAGAACCAGGCGCAAAAGTCGAAGCAATGACCTATGAAACACAATGATAAATCAAGCGCACTACTTTTTTCCAATGTGTTCGGCTCCACAAACTTGTTCGAAGTTCAAAATGAGAGACTCGAAGGCCAGCATGGTAGCCTAGTGTTGCTTCTTCTCGAAAGACCGTCTATCCACCCTCACAGCTCTTCCTTTCCAACCTACAACCTCATTGAACCATTCTAAATTTTAACTGAGAGGACAGTATAACGTACTCACCAATGAGATGAGCTGGCAACTGGAAGGTTTTCAATTGTCCTACCCCCTTCCCTTCTTCCTCGACTGACGTCCCCAACGAGCTCTACCTCTGACTGCTCCCGGAGCCATTCTATCAATACGATGAGACTCAAGAGTTGAGAGTCTGACATATCCAACTACTCCTACCATCCGGCCTCTCAGTGCCTGATGCCTGATGCTTGATAGTTGTGGCAAAGTTATCAGCTTTCCTTCCGTATTGAATGAAAGATGATCATATTGAGTTCTAGAAGTGATTTGACTTGAATAGCAGTAGCAACAGTAACAGTAGTAGAAAGACGTTCAATGTCCAAGCTTGAAGCTCCCAACACTTTGCGAGATGGGAACGGAGGACTGATGGGCTTGATGAATCTCGACTTGTTGCTTCTCGGATTGGCTTAATGAGGAAGAAACAAGTACTAATAGGACGCTATGTTGATTTTGAGGATCCGAATGCTTTGATTGATCTTTCAGTCGTGAAAGAGGATGGAACAAGTCAAGAAGAAGAGACCAACAAGCTTCCAAAGGGCTTCGACGAATCAACGTATCAACGATCTCTTGCAAAAATTCGGATCTCGCCATCTTTACCAGATCTGGCTATTTAAGAGAACAGTTCTTTTTTCTTTTCCTTTGTTTCCTTCCACCTCCCATCTCTCTTCCACTCCCCTTTTCCCCACACTCTTTTACTCTTTACTCATGACCAGCATGAGATTTCTAGCTCTCATCGCCTTACTTCCTTCTTTGGTTCTCTCAGCACCTTTAGACGTCAAAAGAGCACAAGGACAATCTCTTCCACCTCCATCTCTTGATCCATTTTACAAAGTTCCTTCAAACATTTCAACTTATGAGAGAGGTCAAGTGGTCGAGAAAAGAGACGTTGCAACGAACGTTGATGGCGGGAACACCGCAACCTCTTACCAGGTTAGTCAGAGATTGTCAAGGATCAGAACGAAGATGAAGATAGCAGAGAGGAGATGGCGGAGGGAAGAAAACGAGGCTCCGGGATTTCTCTCTGATTGCCGCCTCGAGTCAACATCTCTGAAACTTCCATGACTGATGAAAGCTTTTGTTTTGGATTTATTTAATCAACAGGTCAGCTACAGGTCCACAACAACTCTTCAAAATCCCGATTTGACAGTAGGTTCGTAATCTCCCTTCCCTCCCTCTGGATTCCCCTGAGAGTTATTCTCATCTTTCTACCGTCTTCCTTCTTGAAGCAACCATCTGGACTCCTTCAAATCCTTCCGTTAATCCAAGCAAAATTTTCAGCTATCAAGCATATGAGTGAGTTCCAATGCATCTCTTCAACTCCTGGCCGCCCTCTCACCTCCTTATTCTTCTTCCAACAGAGACGCGGTAGCTCTCGACTGCAACCCAAGTTGGGCTTTCACCAAGCCAACAGATTCAGCGAACATCTTCATCAGTTCTCTCGACGCACCTCTGTACATCAATTACGCTCTCTCTAAAGGATGGTATGTCGTTGGTAAGTAACACCTTCTCGACAGTCCCCCTCTATCCAGCTCACCTCGCATGCTTCTCATTCCATCGTTTTCTCAGCTGCCGACCACGAAGGATCTCAATCAGCTTTCATTTCTGGACGTCAACAAGGTCAAGCAGTCTTAGATGGTGTTAGAGCTTTGATGAACTCTGAAAACTTGGCAACAGATTCTCAAATCGGATTACTTGGATATTCAGGTGGTGCTTCTGCAACTGTTTGGGCTACTAATATGCATGAAAGCTATGCTCCGGAATTAAATGTTATAGGGGCTGCTCATGGTGGTGAGTGATATGAGCGTGGAGGTAGAATTGAGAGTTCTTGAGAAGATGCAAAAGGATAACAAGAGAAAAACCCACTCCACATATCAAAGGCACCCCAATTGATACGAAGGGACTCTTCAACTTCCTCAACAAAAGCTTCTTCGCTGGGTTCGTAGGTGCAGTGAGTATGGAACCCCTCTTTTTGGTCCTTTAGCAAGAACTGAATGCTTCTCTTCCAAATTTCTGACAAAATCTTTCTTCCTGATCTCCAAATTAATACTTGTTCCGATTTTCTATCTGCTAGGGAGTCGTAGGTCTTTCAAATGCTTATCCAGATTTGGCTGAATTCGTTCAGAATTACACAACTCCAGCTGGAAAGAAGCTGATCGCCAAGTACAAGCAATCAGATTACTGTATCGCTCAGGTGGCTTTAGGAAATCCATTCGACGATATCTTCAAGGTCAGTTTCGGAGCTAGTCTTGGAGACCGCGATTTTGACTGACTTCAGAGACTGACCTCCTTTTCTTTTAACTCTGCCCACTCTCTGGCGTTTCCGTTTCTCTTGACTCTCTCTGACACTGGCTCTCATAGTACATCACGATCGACAATCCTCTAGAGGAACCAGTTCCAAAAGCGATCTTGGCTCAAGAAACCCTCTCGATTGAGAACGCAGCTGATCCTTCTCAGATCTCGACTCCTAAATTCCCACGTTATATCTTCCATGGACTAGGTGAGTAAACCGATCCAGTTTCGACTACTCTGAGTTGCTTTGTCCGATCGGTCCTTAACACCACCTTTTCCCCTCGCCTCTCGGTTGCACGAATCCTCTCTCTTTTCTCTCCCACTGCCCCGATCTCCGACCAACTTTTCCAGAGGATGGCATCATTCCTTACAAGACAGCTAAGGAATACGTTGTCCAACAGTGTGATACAGGAGCGGATATCACCTTCAACACTCTTCCCATCGCCGAACATCTGTTGGGAGAAGTCTTGGGCTTGGTTCCAGCTCTCAGTTGGATGACTAGAGCTTTTGAAGGTCAGAATCCAAAAGTTAAGTGTGGAACTTCGACTCCACAAATCCCGATTCGTTCTAAAAAGGCTAGGGAGGTCATCGGAGATGATGGAGTCAAGTACCTTCTGTCTTTGAATGGAAAGAAAGATGCTTTTGGTCAGACTTTCCACCTTTAACTTCAGGTTTATCGCTTCTAGCTCGCAAGTAGGGTGAACACACATTCTTTCCACGTTCCCAACTTTCCATTCTCTTGCGCACTGCTTCAGTCTACACTTACGCATACCTTCATTAGCTGCTGGCTTTGCCTTTTTCCATCCCTTTGTATCACCTTTTTCAAACTCGTTTCATCTTTGCGTAAGGCGCTCTTGTCAACATCTCACTCCATCCTCTCAAGTAGAAGAGGATGATTCCAACCCTGAGAATTAAAGGTACAAGCTGATCGTGTTCAGACATATCGACAAGGGTGGAGATCTCATTCCCTGGTCTCCGAGTGTTGTTGACCCGAGCTCCTCTTTCACTTTTTGTTTCGTCTATGCTCGCGGTCCTTCTGGGAAGAGCTTTGTTGTATCGGAGCCTACGAGCTCGAAAAGCTTTCAAGGGTCAAGATAGCATTTCGTCGTATTTACACAGAGCAGGTGGAAAATATAGACAGAAGCAATTAAAAGCAAAGAAAGAGCTAGGAGAGATAGGCGCTTCAGTAACAGTTGGCCTGTCCCACGGTTCAGATTCCAAGAACTAGTAGATATGTTGACGTCGAGCTCAGGCAACACCACGAAGACGAGCTGCAATTTGTAGAGCAATCCTACGACTGTAGAATCTGCTCAAAGCCAAGTTTCCACCATTGAAGTAGATCTGATGTGAGGTGAAAGAAGGAGAGAAGAGAGACCAGAAGGTCAGTGAGAGTCGACAGAAAGCAGAGACAGGCTTCTTTCACTCACACCTGGGTGGCCGGAAGGTCTCCACATGGTCTGAAGAAAAGCGAAGAAAAGATGAGAAAGGCGGATTCAGCTTTGCAACCTGGAGAAGAAGAGTAGAGTCGGAAAAAGAAGGTGCTTCATCGGTCACTCACCTTCAATTCTCCTTGCTCGTCGAGACCCCAAACATCATTACATCTGGAGGCTTCCTTTCCAAGAACCTTCTCAGCAGTGGTCTTCATGTTTTGGTATCCAGTAGCTAAGACAACCACGTCAGCTTTGAGAGAAGTTCCATCAGCGAAGTGAATTGAATCTTCTGAGAAATGAGAGATCTCTTGTCCTTGCTTCATCTTGATCTTCTTCTCGATGATGAGCCTAGAGCATCCAACATCAAGATAGTATCCTCCTCCTCTGATGAAGTACTTCATCAAGAAACCACTGTCCTTGATTCCAAGATCGAATCCGAAGCCAGCTTTCTTCAATCCAGTGATGAGATCCTTGTCGAAGTCGGCAATGTCGGCAGTGACTTGCTTGTGAAGGACTTGGTGAAGGTAGTTTGGTGTTGAGTTGAAGATGAGATCGGCGTCTTCTGTGTTTGGACATCCTGGCTTGTCGCTGTAAAGTCCAGCTAGGAGAATTTCTGTAACACTAGCACTTGACATCACATAGGTTGTACTTCTTTGGACGATAGTAGTATCGCAGTCATACTCGTAGAAGTCTTGAGCGATGTCGTGACCTGTAGGAGAAAATCCAAGGAAAACACGTGGGTGAAAAAGCGATTCTCCTACGAGAAATGGGAAGAGTTCTCTCGAAAGCTCTGACGACAAGGCACTCACCAGAATTGCAGCAACCTACGACGATAGCCTTTTTTCCTCTGTAGTCTGCTCCTGAAGTATGCTGAGAAGAGTGACAAAGCTTGCCTTTGAACTTCTCTTGGCCCTTGAATTGAGGGATGTTCTGTAGAGAGAGAGAAGACAGTCTGAAATCAGTCCTCCAGCCTTTGTTAGCTCGTCGTTTCGAACATCTGCACTCACTGCTTCACCAGAATGACCAGTAGCAAAGACTACGAAGCTTGGGTTGAGGGTGACCTTAGTTCCATCTCTTCTAGTGACCTCCAAAGTCCACTTGCCAGAAGCGTCGTCGTATTTGGAAGAATTGAGAGTAGCTCCAGTCCAAACGTTGAGCTCCATGGCAGTGACGTAAGCTTCGAACCAGTCCGCTAGTTTGTCCTTTAGGCAAGGAAACGATGGAGAGAGGTAAGTTCAATGAAATTCTGGAGAAGAGGATGCTTCTTGCTGTAAAAATGGACTAACCTTGGGAGTGAAAGTTGGCCAACTCTTAGGGAATGGCATGAATGGCAAATGGTCGTACTGGGAAAACAAGATGAAATTTGATGAACATAAGTGAACTGCAAAGTGAAGAACATCGAGAAGGAGAGTGAGAGATGAATGAGCTGCCCTTCTCTTTGAGAACTCACTTGGACTGGATCGTGGAGGACAAGCTGATCATATCTCTTTCTCCAATTGTCTGTAGAAATTCAAAGTAGAGAAGATTTGTCAGCACACGAGAGCCTCTGGTAAAGAGGTCAGTCATACGTAGACTTTCCCCCCAACTCCCTCGACTCACCTCCAATCCTCTCATTTTTCTCAACAATCAAAGTCTCGACTCCAAGTCTACCGAGTTGAGCAGCAGCTGTGAGACCACCTTGACCTCCACCAATAACTACAACTTCAGGTTGGATCTTATCGGCCTTTTGATTTCTTCTATCTTTCCAAGTAGTTCTGTGAGTAACGGCATTGTGCTCTACTCCAAGAGGACGAGTAGGGCCTTCTTTAGCTTGAGCTACGTCTAAATCTTCCAAGAAGAAGGTGAGAGTCTTTGCTAGATATTGACCAGATTCGTTTGAAAGACGAACGCAACCTCTACCTTTTCCTTCTGGATTGTGAGTCTTGAAGGTGAAGAAGGCCGAGAGCCCTGAGAGAGGGAAGAAGATTGAGCATTAGTTAGTTTGAATTATGGAAAGCTAAACTTGCATAAGGTATCACTTACAAGTCATTCCTGGAAGCGCTTCTGCTTCTGCAGCGGACCCATGTTCTAATTGGATGTCAGAGATGTTTCTCTTTCCAAGACCAGCTGTACTAGACAACCATTTCTCGATCTTCTCTGGAGTTTGAAGAGTTGCAAAGTCCCAATGTAAGGCTAGTACATCGCGAAAGTAACCCTATTGAGTGTTCAGAGAAGGACGACAGGTTAATCACACCAACCGGAAGTTTCGGAACCGCCAAAATGCGATTGACTCTCTTGGCTGGATACTCACGTCTTCGGCAAAAAGAGAAGCGATGTGTTTTGGATTCTTAGCAGCGAAACCAGCTTGAACTTTGGATAGGAAGTCATGAGCTGCGTGGTGTAGCTCTAGAGACTTGTCTTGAGGTTGAGCGCCATTTGAATTCGTAGCATCGGTAGTAGTTAGAGTGATGGGCTCCTTTAGAGGAGCGTCGAAAGCTGGTGCGACAACTGACATGTTTAACAAATGGTTCAAGAAGGAATTTTTTGAAGGAGGGGAATTGGAGGAAGAAGAGTTCTCGAGGAGATTTATCTTTTTATACGTTTTGAGTGAGGGGCCTCTCTTGAAGTTCGGTGATCCGTATCGTCACGCGACACAGATTCCCAAATCCCGTTACATTACATACATACGAGAGGTTGGAGAAAGGAAGAAAGCCTTCGTCGCAATTGCCGGAAGGGATAGAAAGAACGGGCAAGGGATTCAGGGATGGTAAGGAGGCAAGGGTTGTTGGGGGAAGAAGAGAGGCGGAGAATGGTGAGGAGGATGAGGCCCTCCCTTAGCTACAGTAAAAGAGAAGTGGAAATCAGAAACGGAAGTGAAAGCATTGATAGAGGAGTAGAACATTGAATTGGAGTGGTGCCAAGGACAAAAGTGCGACTCAAAGAGCGATTGGGGGGAGTAACTGAAATGGAAAGCGAAAGTTGATAGCAAAGAGAGAAAACCTGATTACACAGACGGAGACAAGAAAAAAGAAGCTCGAAAAACAACAAGAACAACAAGGGGAGAGATCAAAATCAATATCGACAACCAAAGACCGGAGCTAGATTTACAACCCCGTTTCACCCCTTGAAATTAAGAGGGAGAAACTGGAGACTCAGAATAAGGAAATAGAGAAAATAAGAAGGAGAAGATATTTGAGGTAGGTGTCAGAAGCTTAATTTCTACTCATCAATCCCCAACCCCAACTATTTCGCCTTTCCCCATTACCATTACCACTACCACTATTCTCTGCATTCCTCCTGGTATTCTCCCTGGTATCTTCATCTAAATCATTTTCAATCTGAACGTTTTGACTAGAAGTAGCTTCATAAGTGTTATCTCCAGAATGAACGATTAAAGTTGAAGAAGTGAAAGAAGGAGGTCTTTCATTAGGAATGTTATTTGATGATCTAGAGCTAGAATTAGAACTTCCAGTATGATTGGAGTTTCTATTTGGATTCAACAAACCAGTTTGAGCCCCAAGTAAACCTATTACAGAATTAGCAAAATTAGTAACTCCTTGACCTACTGAATTGTTTCTAGAGATTAAAGAATGGTTAGAATTCCCATTTGCAGAGTTTAAAATTGAAGAATCATAAGAAGGAGGAGAAGGAGATCTTCTTCCATTATCATACGAGTTACTTGGGAAATAAGAACCATTTTCACCTGCTCTTAAAGTACTACCATTTGAACTATTAGTATTTGAACCTGAAGATTGATGACCATTATGATCTAAATCATGTAAACTAATGTCTAGCCTTCCAGGAGTAGGTGGATTATTTGGACCCTCAGAACTAGCAGAAGAAACAGCTCTAGGTCTAATAGAATGATCTTCATCTTCACCTTGAGAAGAAGTTTCAGAAATTGAATTTTCTTCATCTTCACTTGCGTTTCTTTCTGAGAAACCTCCTGCTGTGTTTGCTCTGATGACAGATCTTCTTAAAGGTGAAGATCTTGAAGGAGCAGAAACATGATTAGAACCAGAATTACTTCGATTACCATTTCTTCTGGCATTAGAACTTGAAGGACCTCTTCGATTTCGATTTAAGTTCCTTCTTTCAGAAGCTCTTGCAGCTTGAGTTGCAGTGGTATCTGAAGTAGTAGCTTCGTTTCCGACTGGTACCTCAACTTGAGGAGGTCGAGGTGGAGGAAAGAAACTTTGTTCACTTTCTTCTCTTTCTCTCCTTTCAGCTTCGAGTCTACCTTCTCTATTTGCTTCAATTAAAACACTTCCACCTTCCATACCATAAGCAGGTGGAGGAGCTCTAGTTCCGACCATAGGAGCCAATCCCCATTTCTTAACATTTGCTTCTATGAACACGAAACCTGCTTGACCTAAATTGACGTGAAGTTCAGCTTCTCCATTGGCTCCTATCGTAGGGAAGAGATTGTATCGATTTAATCCTATGAATGCATCTTCCAACTTCTTTCCGTTACGAGTGAAAAAGACTGTTCCTGTTCGAGGTCGATAACCAATTCCAATGACATCTCCTTGAACGAAGGCTGGTCCATAGGATTGAGCAGTGAAGGGGTAGTTGTGAGATTTGAATCCATCAGAGGAGAAGTATCCGACTGAGTATTTGGACCACCCTTTGAGAGGAGAGATAGGAGGTGCGGAAGGAGGGGAGGGAGTTAGAGCTTCGTTGTGAACTAACACCATTTCTTCAATCTGTCTGTCACCCATTTCCACCGAAAACTGTGATCTCCAAAATTCAAGCTTTCCTACTCGTAACCCGTGCTTTTCATCACCCTCACTCACCTGGCAATCGAAAGCTAGGATAAGGTTTAGTAGCCAACCCAATCCCAACATTAGTTCCCTCAGGTTTATTAAACATTTTAACTTCCCAATAATACGTTTCATTCAATTTAGGTAGTGGTAAGTTAGATTGAACAGAGCAACCACCACCTTCAGCTTCAATCATTCCATTTCCATCCCTCAGAAACGTGATCTCAGTTCTACTTTCAACGAAAACGCTTGGATTGGATTCATAGTCAGGTTCAAAACTCCAAGCGCTAACCCCTTTTTCTTGAATGGTAAGGTATTGAGTCATTGTGATTTCAGTAGAGATTGAACCTGGAGGGTTTGATAAAGACCAATCTTTTGATCTGGCATATCCAATTCTAATCCCTTCAGGTTGAGTTTCTAACCATCTTTCTTCGATTCCTGAAATTCCACCTAGTCCTCCATTTCCATTTGAAGAAGAAGAAGAGGATTCTAAATCTGCTTCTCTTCCAACATCTATGGGTCCTTCTGAATTGGATAAGGAGATTCTAGACCTTCGACGGACTATGAGAACTAAGATGACGAACAGGAGTAGCATGAATAGAAGAGTCGATAATAGGATCAATAGAGGCAAGATCAAAGCCAAAGTGTCATCTGCTGGAGTTGGCCTTCTATAAACTGGTGGCTTGTTTGGAGGAGGCATGGTTGGTCCATCTTCACCACCACCTCCACCACCCTCGATTGGCCATTGCTGATCGGCTCCTATTGAAAAGTGGTAGTTGGATAGCTTGAAAGTGTTTGAACTCTTTCTATTAGATGATGAGTAGTCTGTCAATCTATTGCCGTTCCTCACCCCTTCCTCTGACTCAACCTCTACCTCTCCCGATTGAACCTTCCAGCCATTCCACTGACTGGGTAGATCTAGATGAGAATACCGCTGTGCTGTGAAGCTATTGGTTCGCTGAGATTGAGATGTTGAGGTTGATGGTGGCAGTGACTGTGACTGTTGGGCTTGAACGGGAGAATGGGATTGAGATTGAGGAGTGGCAGGCTGAGGTGCTGGCACCATCTTTTAGAAGTATTCCAATTGAATATGAAACAGATATGAATCTTATCTTGAAGCTGAGGAGGGGAGTTGAGTCTTCAGGAGAAGGCGGAGAGAAGAAGTGGCTCGGCAGATGATGAGATAACAAGGAGAGAGGAGAGGAGAGGAGAGGAGAGAGCTGAAGACTAAGTAGAAGATGGATAGGCTGTTGAGGAGCTGTTGATGACTTAGTGGCTTTGATCTTAGGATTGTCAATAGAATCAAAAGAAAGGAACAGGGAAAGTTGAGTCAGAAGTTGTTGAGGATAGGGACTAACTGGAGGTCACTGACCAACCAGATAGCCACGAGGCGTTCGCTCCATCACGTTCAGATACCATCCCGTCTTGCCCTCTTCTCAATCCTCCAATCTTTCTACCCAATCTCAATCGCAACTACTACTTACCACTTTAAATCCAACCGCTTCGCGGCAGACATCCTTGAATTCTAATTGCTTCGCGGCGACTACCTACAGATACCCTTCACTGGTCGCTCCGCGACAGAACCCTGCTCCGCTGGAAGGAAGGGGGAAAAGGGGGGGGGGAAGAAAAGGGGGAGAAAAAGGGGAGAAAAGAAGAGATTCCAGTCGGCATAAAGGGAACGTTCGTTCCTTTGTTAGCTCTCCTTCCATCTCTTTTTTTCTCCCTTTTTTCTCCCCCTTTGACCCCCTGACTGACCTAAACACCAGCTCAACTACCCTTTCAATTACCTCTTGAAAATACACTTTCAATTTGTCTTTGAACAGCCCCCAAAATGCTTCTCAAGATCCCAATTTGAACTTCCTCTTACCTCTCCAATTTCCGGTTTCCAATTTCCAACTTGTCTCTCTCGCATTTTGTAAAAATGAGCCAACCTTGATTGGCTCTCTCTAGATCTACTTTACTCTCTAAAAACAACTCTGAAATCCATTCTGATCTTTAAACTCAATTGAATCTCCTAGTATGGTCTGTGAACTCCAAAAAAGGGTCCCTTCACCCCTCACTTTTGTCAACTCTTTCTTGTCTACTCAAATTCTACATTGTTCTCCCCACTAAATTGACTTTTGAGCACTTTTTGGGAAGAAAATTAGTAAAATTTCATTTTCCAAATCGCGAAAAATCAAATTCCGGTCTCCCAGTAAAATTAACTTCACTCGCCTCGGGAACTAGGGGTGAAGTTGTAAAAGCTCTCTCCCCTAGATAAAAAAAAAGCAGGCTCGCGGGCAGAAGAATATAAGATCTCGATTTCTAATTCTCTACCTGAAAAGTGCTCTCAAAAGGTTCTGTTAAACAATCTGAACAGATTCCCCTTGAAAAAGCTGCTGCTCCTGGAAAACAAGGGGTCGAACCTCGCTCTCCCCTTAGTAAAAAGTGGGTTCGGGGGAAAGAAGAATAGTAATTTCCCAGTTTCTTTTTCTCTTCTATCCAAATCGCTCTCAAAAAGCTCTCTTTTTCAATCCGCACAAGCTCCCCTTGAAAAAGTCGCCAAATCACTCTTACGAACTCTACTTTCCGCCTGATTGGTAGGAGCAAAGAAACCTGAATTCGGTTCAATCTCTCTAAATTTTGTTTTCTAGCTGAAAAGAAGACTTTTTTCTCCCCAAAACTATTCAGATCAATTAGAAGCTCTTCTGGAAAAGATCGATTTTTTCCGAGTTTGAGGGGAAGGCTTACTGGTGGCCTCGTCTAGTACTCTCTCAACCTTTCGATAAGCAACTAAGATTGTACTCCAAAACAAAGCCCAAGGAAAGAACGAAGAAGTGTCTTAGAATCTTGAAACAACTCTCTCTTCCCCCTTGTTGTCTGATTCGTCTAGCTAGTCTCAGATAGTGCAGTTGACGGAACGTCTATCAATGGACGCGTACAATTCTCTGAAAGAAAGCCCTTCATCGAGCTTCTTTCTCCTCAATTTGTCGCTTTTAATCTTCTGTGGGCCTCCGGTTTTCTCAAGAGTTTCTGATTCTTTGGTTGCTGGGAAGAAACAGATGGGTGGAAGTGGAATTCAGGTAGGACTTGTAACACGTAGCGCACGACTATTGATCACACTTGCCTATTTTGTAGATCCACACTTCTTCTTTACGCAATCTGTCTTATAGCCGTATCACAGGACTACTCGAGTTGGTGCGAGAAGCCAGCCTTGAGTCGAAAGCAATTCAACCTCGCTTTTCACCCAAAGCGAGGTTCTCGAATTTGGTTCAGAGAACGTCATGAGGCTAGCGGGAAAGGTTTCTGGATGCTCTCTTTGAACCTTCTGAAGATCCGCTTAATTTTTGATAATTCGAGCATTTTCCTAGCTTTCTTTGGTGCTTCTCTGTGTAGTTTCACACGGGCGGACAGCGCCAATGTTTCTGAAGATTCTGCTCGCCCCTTGTGGAAATATTGACTTTCAATCTTGAAAATCGTTCAAATCGCTTGGCCAACAATTTTACCAATGATTTCAGAATATTCTAATGAATTGTTGCTGAGGCTTCTCCAAACAGTTGTTGAACTATTGGCATCGAATCTTCTTTCAAATCTTGAGCAATCGTTCTGCTCGTCTTAATCAAGGCTTCTTGAATTTTAATGTTCTTTTTTGAAAATTTCTCTAAGACCAATTCAGCTTTACAGCAGTGGCCTCCTCTCGAAACGAGGAGCATTGCCCGCTCCGAATCTTCCAACTTCACTTTTCTTCTTGTTCCTTGATCCTTTGGTTACATCGTTCTATGGAAAGTCTGCTCGAAGTGACTAGATAGTAAGATAAAGATTGCTGGGTCCAGAGGGAGGTTCTAGGCTGAGATCTCCCTTTCAATTCTTTTGACTACCACGCTTTCATCCCTGATTTTCATTCTTGAAAACATTCGCATCCCTGGTTCTCACCTGTCTTGTGTCGGTTGTCACTCTTATCCCCAACCATCTTGATCTGTTTTTCGAGTCAACGTTCTGGCCACCCTATGTGGAGTTGTCCTATCACGGGCGGGAAGAGTGTGAGCCGACGAGAAACAGTATAAAAGGAAATGCTCATCCAAGTCCCTCTTGGTTCTTGACCACTCACTTCTTATTCGACATCTCTCTTTCTTCTCTTCTTTTTCTCTTGGATATTCCATTCAATGGTGGAATTAAAGTAAGTATCGTTCAAGAAGCAGAAGTGGTTCTATTGCTCTTCCTAACCCGCCTTGTCTCTACCCTTCCCACCAGGCATCATTAAAAGGAACACCTTGCTCCTCACTTACCCAGCTCGGGGCAAATTTTGAAATTGAGTTCATAATGACTTGATAAGACGATGGTCTGGATTTAGGAGAGGATGAGAGAGCAGGGGAAAAGGGGACCTGATGTCGACGTTGGAGAAGAGAGAAGAGCATCGCAGCCTACTCTTTTTTGCTTCACTTCGTCCATCTCTGACCTCATTCTTATTCGTATCTCTCTTCATACTCTATAGTGAAGGTCGTCTCCCAAGCCGAAGCTGCCTTCGTGAGTCTAAGCCTTCTTTTCGCTGCACAGTCTTTTCTTTCCCCTTCTGCCCCTCATTCCTGTTCCCATCCTTCTTCTTCGTTCAATTTCTAAGATTCGGTCTCTCCACAAGACGGACCGAAAGAGGCTTAAGTGTAGGTAAATGTTCTTTCTCTTCTCGCAGAACCGTTCTCGTTCCGTGTCCCTCAAATCCAAACCTCCTTCCTTTGAACCATTGTATAATATCGTATCTCATTAATCATCATTTTTCTAGATCTCAATTCTTCTACCAAATCTGTGAATTCTTTTCCAATCGATTTTCCATCCTTCCCCAAGGGATCCAGGATGAGCTTTCTAATCATTTGACAAGCTGAGAAGAATTACTCCAGAAGCCTTTTTGACAAAGTTAAAAATGGGTTGGTCCAGGATTGAGGAATACGCTTTGAGCAATCCTTGATCTATACGGCGGCCAAGGGTTTTCCAAGGGAATCTGGTCTTGGAGGAGAATTGATTGGCCAATCCGCAGAGCAATATTTTTAAATGTTGGGCGCGTCTCCCCTTGCGAGACACGTGTTCTGCCGACAATCAAACCTTTATCCTACTGCTACCAATTGTCTGATCTGAGTTATAAAGTCCACCTCTTCTCATCTCGGACTCTCCCACATATCAAAGATTGATCTGAACCTCGATGTATTAGTGGACCATTCTCAAAGACGAGGATCACTTTATTCCTGGTACTAGTAGCACATTCAAACACTTGGAACACACAATTCAGAAATAGAAAAGGACAAATCAGGCTTGGACTCTGGCTTGACAGGCTTCTTGTTTAACACCAGTCCTGGAGAACATGGAAGAGTAAGGGAACAGAAGAATCTTGCGAGGTTTTCGGATTCTTTGTTTCGAAACAGATTGAGAGAGAGAGAGAGAGAGAGAAAGACTAGTTTCTAGGTCTGTAAGATCCGATTCCAGATCCTCTGAGTCGTCCTCTGGTGGAGAAGGCTTCTTCCTCGGTGCTCTTTTTCGTTTCTTCACAAGAGTAGCTGGACGATCTACGACTCCCAGCTCTTTCTTGAGGAACTCTAGGGCGGGAGAGAGACATTTGCTTTGAGATCATCCATGAAAAGTACTTCCACCTCCCTCATTTGGATTGGCAAAAGCGTGTTTGATTGCATGTCTCCAAGCTTTGAGGACAGCGGGAGGGAATCCATCTGGAGCTGGACCGCCAGTGGGAATGGAAGTTAAGTGTTGCCAATTCTCGCAATCGAGCGATTACATTAGGACTCGATAGACTTATTGGCGATAAGCGAGATAGAGGTTCCTGAGTCAGCCACTTGTCGTTGGCCCAAAGAACTGAGATTGACCTGGCAGAAGAGAGTGCTTTACCCGTGAGACCACTTTCAGTCAGAGAGAACCTTTCGATTGGTGGGAGAAGATCCAAGTAGGCTTTGTTATGAGTTTGATTTACTGTTGAAAAGAACAGGGAGTCATAGAAAAGCTTTGAAATCAATACTGAGATGCTGAAAACCTGAAACAAAGTTCGTACTGACCTTGACCACCTTGCTCCTCTTTAACGAGCTCTGCAGCCCCCTGAAAGTCATCAATCCTCAATTGGAAAGTAGACGGACCAGTACCTCTCCTTCTCGTCGCACTTTGACGTTCATGGAAAGCTCTATATTAAAAATAGCAGAACTTACTGCAGTAGAGTTCGAAGAGGTCAAGTAGGTGAAAGGTTGAGAGGTCGAGGCCCTCGGAGGTTCCTCTTGCTCCTCGACTACAGCTCTTCTCTTTCCCTGAGAGCGGGACGAACTTCTGACTGTGTCTGGACAGCCAAAAGAACTTAATCAGTAGTCGGATTCAAGGCTACCTAAATCTTCTTCAATCCTTCGGCTGCTGCCTCGTTGCCTCTTCTTGCTTCATGACTCTCCCCTGCTCCTTTCTTAACTCAGGCGACACCACCAATACTTCCAGAGATGAATTGCATCGGGCCTCACCTGTTGGGATTTCTTCTTTCTTTTTCTTTTTCTTTTTCTTCTTCTTCTTCCTTGATCTCCATCCTGACGTCCTCCTCGTCTTCCTCCTTGATCTCTTCCTTCACTTCGATCTTCCTCAAGAAGACTCTCTTCTCATCCTCTCATCCCATCTCCTCCAGAGTCAGATCATCCTTGAATATCTCCTCTTTCCCTTCTTCTCCTGTTCCGCCACAGTTACATCCTCCTGCTTCGTAGAGATGATCCTCTTCTGGATTCCTAGATCTGAGCTTCATGTTCGAATAGTTCATGGAATGAGCAGTTCAGAATAAGATGAGAAGAAGATGGTGGTGGTCGGGAAGGAAGGAGCAAAGAGGTCTGAGTCGACGATTTGGAGCTAGCGAGAGGGTGAGTCGATCTCTGACCCCTTTTTTTCAGTGTACTCCCACTACGTCACTGAGAGAGTGAGACAAGATTCGGGAATGGTAAAGTGACGTGAGACCCATTTCTAGCACTTCAAAAGAAAGGAGAGAGAGTTGTGGAAACAACATAGTGACGCGAGAAGCTTTGAAGTCGAGAGCCATTCGAGCTGTCTCAGTTATGGAACCTGGGTGCGAGTTAGGTAAATCTTTTGACTGGAAAGTGAAGATGTAATGACAAGATTTCATCATGCCAAAGGGATCCAAGCTTGAGGTAGCTGGCGATGAGTGAATCACAACAACTCGACTTTCGACCCATCCAGCTTGGAACGTTCTTCTACCCTTCTGATCTCGAGTACGTTCATGAATAGATAGAACGGCCATTCGCTTCAATCACTGTCACCATTCCTTGAAAGATAAAGATGCAATCCATTTACCCAAGACTTGATGAGACAAAGACGCGGGGAAAAAAAAGAAGAACTCGATTTGAGGTTGAGCAACATTGGATGTAATTATGACTTTGACTTATAAACAAGCAAAAACAAATCTGAGATCTACCCTCGATTCTTAAGTTTAATACCAGGTAAAGCAAAGAATTCAAACACCCTCTCGGCGGGACTAGCAATCCCTCTTCTACCTTCCAACACACTCATTTTATTCCCTCTAACAATCCCCACCACCGATCCAGTTTCAGTTTCCACGACAGGACCACCAGAACTTCCAGGAGGAGGAAAATTGGAAAGAGTAGAAAAAAAAGGCAAACTTAAAGGATGCTTTTCCTTTTTCGAAGTTTCGATTTGAGAACTTCCATTCAAACTAGAACTTGACGAATTTTCCGCAGCCCAATTTTCGGTATGATCAATTAGAACCTTGAATTCCAAAGATTGTAATTCATCATAAGTACCAGTCTTAGCTTCATTCCCGAAGGGGTCTTTATATTCTACTAATCTAGCTCTACCCCATCTACCTCTTGCTTTAACTCTTTCTTCAGCTTCAGAAGAAGCTTCTTCTGGATTATGATTGTAATTTTTATTAATTGAAGATCCTTCTGATAGCTCCATCTTCTTCTTAACCTCATCAGAAGAAGACTCAGATTTTGAATTTGAAAAAGCAGCAGCAACTTTCCCAAAAGCAATTGCCATTTCATTTTCCCAACCTGAAAAAGAAGATACGCAAAGTTCACTTCCAACTGGTGATGGATAGGGTGAAATTGGTAAAGTTCGAATCTTTTCAGAAATTGGAATCGAAGTAGAAAGATCTTGATTCAATTGAACAGGAGAGTCTGAAAGTTGAAGAAGGATTAAATCTGAAGATGGAAGACTACTGAGAAGAGAGTGAACTCTATAGACTAAGCCTGTTCGAGTCATTACTAGACCTAAACTTGAAGATGTGGATGTGGGAGATGAAGAATTGGTGTCTTGAGGCGTGCAATCTCGGAGCTGGGAGAGGTGAGGGAGGGAAGAGAAGGTCGAATGTATGCTTGTCAAAATGAAGTCTTCTCAAGATTTTGGTTATTAGATTTAGACCAATAGGAGCTGAACCTTTTTGACAATCGAAGGAGCTGGTGGAATTGACGAGAGAGCTTGAGATCTTCGATGGTCCAAGGTCCCTCCTCCGAACGTCATTCAGCTGGGGAGTTTCTCTAGGCGAAAATTGAGAGCTCAAAAAACTGAAAGTCCTGAAAGTTTTGAACAGTCTTCACTTGCCCTAGAGACCTACGTCTCTTGCCGTGACTTCCTTAAACACCACAAACTCTTCAGACGACCTATCTTCAAGAGCAAAAGTCTCAAATCGGACTGTTGTTTGATCTACAGCTCTTCAAGCAGTTTGGTGAAGAGGTAAGATAGAGACCAGTGACTGTTCGAACGGACCTTGTCACCTTCTCTTTCCCTGTCTTACTCCCATTCCCTTTAGGTCCTCTGGACTTCCACAATTAACATCTATCATTTCTTCAATTCCCAGCACTCTCTAGTCAGTTACTCACTGTATGAGCACAAGTAATCAACAATTCACCTTTCCCCTTTCCCTTATCTCCCAAATGTTTCCTCCCCTCCACTGCGAACCCAGAACAAACGCTAATCTTAGGTTCCATTGTTTTTCCATCCAAATCTTTGGCATTCAGTCCATCTACATAAGCAACCAGAACCACGCCATCATCTCTAGCTTGTTCGATCTCTGAAGGAGTTGATCTGGCATTTGTAAGAGGGACCTTTCTTGATGGATTGGGAGTAGGTTCATAAGGTAATGAAAATGGTAGAGTATGATTTGCTAGAGTTGAAAAGGATTCTAGTAATTGAGATATGTTTGAAGGAGATTCAGAAGTTGAATTGATAGAAGATTGTCCTTGAATTTTTGCCTCTTGTTTCATCAACAATTCAGCAGCTTTCAAAATTCTAGCATCTAAACTATTAGTTTGATCTGGAATTGAAGCTTGGTGAGGGATCGCTCTATGTTGCATTACCTCTTTTTGTAAGTCAGGAGTTGTTGCTGTTACTGTTGGAGGATTCGGAGGTTTACCTCCCAAACCTCTTCCCCAAGA
Source organism: Golubevia sp. BC0850 (assembly GCA_012976225.1). Lineage (NCBI taxonomy): Eukaryota > Fungi > Basidiomycota > Exobasidiomycetes > Golubeviales > Golubeviaceae > Golubevia > Golubevia sp. BC0850. The sequence continues at coordinate 60,115 of JAAVVG010000042.1, forward strand.
AGAAGGAGGAGAATTAATATTTAAATTGATTGAATCTTGAGAAGGGAAAGGATCACCTCGAATGGAAAGTCCAATAGGAGTTTTAGTTCTAATGGTTGGAGATGAATCGAGAGAAGTTGGGGCTGGTGGTGGATTGGTTCCATAGGAAGAATCTACTGATGAACTTAAATTGACTAGAGTCGCAGAGATTGAGGTTGAAGTTGAGAATGAAGAAAAAGAAGAAGAAGAGGAGACAGATTTGAAGAGAGTTGAACTGATTGATGAATTGGAAAGATTGATAAGCTTCAATGAAGTTCTGTGACCCATTTTCACCTACCTCTTCTTGAAATGTTGGTGAATAGTTTGATGAATGATGAGAGACGGAAGTTGATTGGAAAGATTTAAAGATGAAGAAATTAGAAGGAAGGAAGGAATGGAAAACTTGTTTCAAGGGAAATGAAGTGATAAGCCTTCAGATCTCCCGATTGCGATCAACCTGGGAGACCTTCTAGAATATTCTGGATCCACCCTCCGAGGGGATGACGAAAAAAGGGGTCGAACTCCTCGTGGGCGTTTAATGAAGGTAAACTATGACCTATCCCTCAAAACTGCAGGAAAACGTGGATAGTAACTCCACATTCACAGTCTTTTGAGGGAAGGCTATGATTCACTTGGAAAGTATTTAAAGCAAGGAAGAAGAACTCCTTTCTTATCTCTTTCCCACTCTCTCCTTCTCCTCTTCTTTCTTCCATTAAAGATGGATCCAGCAACAGCAGCTCACTTTGCTAAAATAGGTCAAGCAACTATCATCTTCGCAACCTGTCTAGCCTCGATTCTATGGTATGACACTCTAGCAACCATTCCACGTGAATTCAAAATCGTTTGGATCCCACTGTTCAAAAAGCACTTTTCAAAACAGAAATCATTGGATCGAAGTCCTACTACTCCTTTATCTTGGCTTTCAATGCTATTGTTCTTTACAGTTAGGTATGTTTGTAACATTCAATTCATTCTTATCATTTGGAGCTTATGGACCGTTTGGACACCAGAGGAATGTGACAAGTTCTTTTGTGAGTATCGATTAGAAATGCTACTGATAAGTATCAGATGAAAGTAGAATTAATAAAAAGGTAGGAAATCCGAATGTTTTGAGCACAGGATAGAGCTTCAGTATTTCTAAGCCAATTTGATAAGGGGCCTAGGATTTCGAAGATGCATGGATTGAGGCTGAGGTTCAAGTTTCGCCCCTTCAGTTCTATCTATAGGTCGAATCTCCTTGTTGGAAATCAGCCTTTCATTCAATCTTTCAGCGCAAGGTCAATGTATTCGTTTTGAACTCACGTTTCCACTTCTTTTACCCTCTCTTCAGACGTCGACTCATACTTCAGTGCTTTCGTCACAACAGCAGCGTGAGTTGTCGAACTTCCATCCCTCTTCCCAATGGTTTTCATCCTTTGTATTGATTTGTATCACTCCCATTTCTTCCGGCCTTCACAGGACCGGGATCATGTCACTCAGACTCTCAGCAATTTGGAGCAGAAACCTCAAAATCGACATCTTTCTTCTACTTTGTTGGATCACCTTGGTAGCTTTCATGTTTTGGGGATCTTACTTTATTGAGCCTGTCCAAGGAGTTCCTTATTGTATTGCCAAGCAAGTCGATGTGAGTTCTCAAGAGATTTGAAGGTCTCTATTCAGATTTGGAAGTGCTGACATCACTTTCCCCTCTATCTCTCCTCGGGTTTCAGAACAACAAGAACTTGCTCGTGAGTCTTTCAAGTGTTCTTCGACTGGCTCTTTCTCTCTCACTGACTTTCTTTGTTGTTTTCAACCAACGTTCTTCAGGCACTTTACATCGGTCCGTTGATTTTCGATACGCTTGTTTTGATATTGACTTTGACTCGAGCTGTTCAATTGAATCATGGAAACATGGGATCGATTCTAAAGGCACTTGTAGTCGATGGAGTTTTGTACTTCCTTGGAACCTTCACCGTCAACCTTTTGGTGAGTTTCATAACTCTCAATAAATCTTTCCCCTTTAAGAAAATTCCCCACCCACTTAGTTTCTCAACTTTCCACTTTCGCCAGGCCACTGTCTTCGAACTTCAAAATCTAGATCCAGCTCTCAAGCCGCTCTTCGCCTCCTGTGCCACCATTGGTACCTCCATCTTTTCTTCTCGAATATTCTTTCGCATGAGGGAATTAGCAGCTCCAGCTTCTAGGAACTACTCAGGTGGTGCTGCAATTCCACCAACCTTTGCCGATGGAACTTCTTCAGAACCGAATTCTCAATACAAGGATCAAATCAAGAGCAACGAGAGTAAAGGTAGCTTCGTGACCAAAAGTTGGAACGAGGTTAGCAAGGCTACGGTTGCTGCTTTCCCTTACAAGAGTAGAAGAACTGAAGTGGTTAAGAAGGAAAAGGCTGGGATACTGGGTAGAGTTAGTCCGATGGGAATTATTGGAAAGGATAGAGGTCATGAGAGAAGGTTGACTGATAATAGTATTCATAACGTCGTCAAAATGGAAACTCAATTAGAATGTGTCGCTGTTGAAATGGAAGAATTAGATGGACTTGGGAATGGATCTAGAAGTAGTCATGATAAGATCGCTAGAACCTCAAGTTTAGGTCACAGCAAGAAAGGTCGATTTGGGAAAGAAGTTGAATCTGATGAAGACCAAGATGAGAACGTAACGCAATCTTATCCTCTAGCTCAAGTTCTTTCAAATGACAGTGACCGTAAAAGAACTTCCGATTCAGAGAACGTCAACAACCTTTCACCTCAAGTCCAAATGGGTGACCCAAGGTTCTCAATTTCTTCAAATCAAGAAGTCGTTTCTGAACTCAATCCAACTCAAGTTGAGTCCAACTCTACCACTTCCGATGAACCATATCAAGTCAACGCTACTCCTCCGGCTTTTCTCTCTTCAAACCCTTCAGCTTGGAAACCTCAGGGAAACAAATATCGATCATTGAAACGTCTTCCTTCACCAGCTGAACCAGCTCCTTTCGCTAGACAACCTTCAAGAGATGGAAGCTTTAAAAGTTTTGGCGCTGATTCAAATGCTTCGGAGACTTCGATCAGAGGTCCTAAATTGACTGTTGTCGGAAAGCTATAATTCAAAATGCTTTCAAGAGTGCAACTTCAAACATCTAGAACTATCTCAAACAATCTTTTTACTTTATTACCAATACACTCCTTTTAATATTCCAATACCTTTCAATTTCTTCGCTACCCTCTCTTGTTGGTTTCTTCTCATTTGTAACTTTCAACTCTTTTTTGCTTCATTTCATTTCTTCGCATCTCCTTTTTTGGCTCTCCTTTTGTTTCTTAATTTTTCTCTTGGTTTCTCTTTCGTTTCTTGAAACTTCACTTTCTGCTTAGCTTCGTCTGTTCTTCTTCCATTTCTCTTGTTGTATCTTTACTCACTTTCTTCGAGTCTCAAACAAATTTCAAAATCACAATTCAACTCTTCCAATCCGTTCCAGATTGTCGACAATCTTCAAGACATTATGTTATGCGATTGAAGTTCTATTAGTGGGAAAAGTAGAAAAAGGATAAAGTGTAATACAAAGCGATTGGCCTACATCAAACGGGAATCCTACCAGGATTCAGAGAGGCAGTCTTGAGAGGTAGATCCAATCCCTTCCAGTTGGCGAAACATTTAGAACTTGTAGCTGAAGATGGCGAAGAAAAGAGAGCAAAGAGATGACAGAAGATAGAAAGAGAGGAAATCAGCTTTCATTTTGACTCCTCTTCAATTGCTCTTCTCCCCAAACAGCATCTCTCTAGACACATTGATAATGGACTATTTTGGAAACTCACACTTGATCAGGTTGATATCCCAAATCAGCCAAAATTCCCTTCAATTCTCCCTGAGATCCCTTGGGACCTTTACCTCCTGAGATAGCTTCAACCTGAGGTGGTGGTCCACAAACGAACAACTTGATTTTATCCGCCATTCCTGGTTTTGGTAAATATTGAGATCCAAGTTCTGGAGTCAAATATCCTTGGAATCCAGACCAATTGGATGGTGCTTTATCAACTCCGTAAACGATTGTGAAACGAGGGTCTGCAGATAGGCGGTCGAACTGTGAGGATAGACGAGAAGAGGAGAGATGGGGGTAGGGTCAGCGATGCCACTCTGAAGGAGAGTAGAAAGAGAGAGCAATGAAAACTCACTTCTTCCTTGAGTAAAATGTCTTCCGGAGTCTTGTTTGTGTAAATCAAAGTGACCTTGGTTTTATCGGATTTGTCTGAAGAGATTTGTTGCATTAACTGCCACATTGGAGTGATACCTGATCCTCCAGCAATACAAGCGATGGATTCAAATTCGTTGGCTTTGTACTGTGGGAGTTAGGGAGAGGTTCAGAAAGGGAGAAGGAGGTTGTGAGAAGGACAGAGAGAGGGGAGCAAAAACTGGGATGTCGAGAGTTGTCAAGAACAAAGAGGAGAAAAGATTGTTTTTCACTGACCTGGAACTTTGGGATTGGTCCTGAGTTGGAGCGTAGAATGAGTGGAAAATGGAGAGAAGGGAAATTGAGGATATGGAGGGTCAGTACAGGGTACAAGGCTTCTTGCTCATGCTGTTCTACAATCGACATCTGAATTGATTCTCAATCATTTCAGAATCAGGGCTGTCGAAAGTGACTCCTCTCTTGAAGCTTTCAGCTTCTTCCTGATGGTTTCTCCCTTTCAGTACTTGACCTCGACTCATTCTTCCTTCCAAGACTCTAGGAAGACTCACCCTTGATAGCAAGCTTGTCACCCTCCTTGAGCTCATGGAAGTGCTTGGAAAGGTTTCCTCCTGGATAGCTGTAGGGTCGGGACAGAAGTGAATGAGAGGAGAAGAACAGAAGTGGTGGGTGGAGGAGGGTAAAGTAAGCATCTCGAAGGAAGCACCTCAATCTTCAAAAGCTCTATCTCGAAGACCCTCTTTGCCCTCCAAAAGCTCTCTTATTCTCTTCTCCATTCTTCGCAGTCCCTTTCATCTTGCATACTCACGCCTTGACCAAGAAATCGATCCTTCCCTCCTGTTCTGGAGCAGTAACAGGAGTATAAGGTCTGACGACCAATTTCCCATCCTTATCCTTTACACCTTCACCGGCTCCTTTACAGACTACAGCGCTTGCAACGTTCAAACCTGAAACTTGACCATCTGGTAGCTTGAAGGAGAAAGTTGAAGAATCGTGATTGTACTTTTTTATGGATTGTAAAGTGAATTCTCTGAATTCATCCTTTGAAAGAGCTGAGGTTTTTGGGAGTAAAGAAGCTGCTGAAGTTGGTGAATCACCGAATCCTCCCATAGCATACCATGCTCCAAGTCCACCAAGTCCTCCGAGGGCAAGGAACATGGGAAGGTTGGAAGAAGAGGACCCTGATGGAGCGGTAGAGTAGGATCGACGAAGAGAAGATTTGGTGGCACCTAGAATTGAAGAACTTGCTGAAGTTGAGGCTCGTAACATTTTGAACAGTGTTGACAGATGTGGTAGGTCAAGAAGATGATCCAAGGTGGAGAAGGAAGTCGATCGAAGTATACGTCGTCGAACAAATCAAGGCGAACGGCCTTTGTGTGACGTATTTGAAGAAACTCGGTTTGGATTCAAATGGCAAAACCGTCAAGACATCTGCTCCAAACAACAAGGAAGATGAACCTGGCAGCGGCAGCGACGACGATGACACCAATTCCCAGTTCTTTCAAAGTTCTTCTAACGAAGAAGTCAGGAACCCCCAACAATTCCACTCCTACACCTCAAAAGCTATGCCTTCAAGCAAGAGTGTTCTATCAAAAAAAATAGGCGATCTCTCCCTCTGCTCCTGCTGAATCAGTCGAAAAGAAAAATGCTTTTGGGAAAGGCGCTCTTGGTAGCAAACTAGCTAGAATAAATGACTCGGGTTCAAATAAAGATTTTGGAAGGAAGAAGAAGCAAACAAGCTTAAAAGAGGAAAATATTGATACGCTTGGAAATGTTAGATATTCTAAGACAGTTGTTTCACAAGGATCTGTTTCAGAGGGATCTGTCACCGAATCGAAGGCTACTCTCGAAACATCATCGCTCTCTCAATCCTTTGCCGTCTAACTTCTTCTTTCGTATTTTAATTTCTCTCGAGAGCGAGGTTTTACCCACATCCAAAATCACTGCCATCGTCGAAAAAGCAAAGCCATCTGCGGGCTGGAAGCCGAAGGGCTTTTAAAGAGTTGTCAAGAACGGTTTTTTTTTATTGCCTTACTTTTCATCCTCTTTTCTCAAACAGTTTCTTGTTCAGAGTTTTCCTTCTTTCCTGAACTCTTCACACTAAACACGCCTCTCTCACACACAGTCTCAGAATTCGCAAACACAACACAAACCAATTATCTGTATTCAAGCAATCCAGAACTAATCCCCTGTCCATTTGATTTTCTCTCCACCAAGACAGCTTTTGAATGGATTTTGAATGCCGCAGAAAACAGAACATCAAATCGAGTTGACGGCTTAGGGTTCGTCCTTGTTTGAACAAGACCCTGTCACTTTTTCTCCTCCCTTCCTTGCTAAATTGCGAAGACAAGAATGAGTAAGGAGAAACAAAGAAATATTTGTACTACATCCTTACCTGGTGAGTTTTGTCTCTGCCCTCTCTTTTAGTGCAACAGCAGTGCAACACTTCTTTTTTTGCTTTTTGGAAAGAAGGACTTAACCTCAATTTTGAGTTGCCTTTAACTTGAGCCTACTGGTTATCAGCTTCATGCCGATCTTAAGCTCATATTCTATCTCTCGGTGAAGCTTGTCTTGTTGAAAGCTTTGTACGCTTGAACGAACTGTAAGACTCTGGGTAATGGAAGAATGGGTAAATCCCGGAAACCGGTCCGATTACAGAAGCAGTCTCATCAAGAGTGGAACACGCAATTGGGAACAAAAAAAACGATTCCAATGAATGACAGAAGGGAGCAGCGGAGTGAGATGAGGAAAAAGAAGCGCTGAGTTGGAGAGAATGATTCAAGGATCCAGAGCAATAGGCATGCGTTTTGACTCTTTTGGAAGCCAGGAGATCATAATAGAATTAGCATAGCTGAAGATGTCGCTGCATAAGAAGACCCTAATCCTGCAAATCTACTTGAGAGGGCAGGCTCTGTTGAGCGATTGGCAGAAGTGCTAGCCCTTTCTTCGATACTCGATCTCTGATCTTTTCCTCGCTGCACTATCTTGCACTGCTCAATAGAGACCACTTTTTCTCACCTGAACTCAAAACCTTGGCTCTTGCACTTCAATCTTGTGAGAATCGCGTCCCAAGAAAGGTGGATGAAAGTGTAAAAGAGAAGATGTCTGCCAATGGCCCAAAAACTGCTGGAATTGATAGAACTTCAGACTAGGAATTGCAAGGTCTAGACATCTACGGAAGGATGGAAAAAATTCTAAAAGAGGAAAAGAAAAGAAAAGAAAAGAGGAGGGGAGAGAGAGGTGTGGGGAAGAGACCACACAAGTCCGGTGGGATGAACCGGGAAGTTTTGTTCTTCTTATCACTACAAGAGATAGGACCATCTAGTCTTCTAGGCCATCAAGATTCAGTCTTTCGGAATATACTGTTCTCGTATTATCTCCAACAATTTTGTGATTGACCAGCGCAAGATAGCAACTAAACACCAATGGGGCGAGAAGTCAAAAAGATGTCAACAAGAGCAATAAAGCCTGCTGAGATTCAAACATGAGTCTGGATTGGTTGGTGAGTTGTGTTTAGACGCTGAAAAGAGAGCGAAGAGGGCAGTAAATGCATGGATAACTACAAGGCGGAAGGAAATAAGGGGTATGATCAGAAGAGGAGATTCGAGTTGGACCGGCGGGTGGAACGAAGGGGAGAGTTGAACAGTTCAAAGACATGCCTCTTAGCTCCTTGATTGTGATGTATGTCAAGTATATCGTTTCAAATAAAACAGACATAAAGTCGAGGTTTGAGTTGTTTTGTGGAAGAGTGAGACTGGAAAGGCATCTGGACAGACATTTGAAGGAGAATGAGCCAGGTGGTGGTGGAGAGAAGGTCAAGATGTTGGAGCATGACAATCTGACATGCGTCTTCAGTCAGACAGATACTAGGAAGATGAATGAGACTGTATTTGACGCGAGTGAGGTTGGGAAAACGACTTTAGAGGGTTCCGAGGCCAATAACAGCATGACCAGTAGCAGACTTGTAGTCATCATCTTTCCTCATTTGCTACACTCTGATGTCAAACTGACACGTCTAGCCTACAAGCTCGTCCGAAGCTCCAAGAGTGGTCCTGAGCTATACCCATTTTGGGTTGATTTCGCTTACTTAGCCTGTCTCCAGCAAGTCTCTACCCCCTATCATTGAAGTCTCATTTCTTGTGGGATGACCAGGATTCTCGTTCACTGTTCAATCTTCCTCTCCTCAAATAGAGAGCTATTCTATACGATTGTCAGGGTAAACCCTTTCCTTGATAATGGCACAATCCCGTTGAGCTAAACAGAGTTTGAAAGAGAGAGTTGTTCTGAGTTCTAATCAAAAAAGCAGTCTTGATGGCAGAGACAGCCTAGCCTGTCTGCTCCCCCAAATGAAGATGGTTCACCAGGGGTATGTATGAATGTCGGAAGGCAACCCACTCCGTCGCTCTTCAACCAACATGATAGAAAAGTTTGGGGGCATTATTTAAAAAACAGCAAAAACAGTAGACTTCCCGTGAAGTGAAAAAAATTGGGCGTTGCGAGTGAGTCGGATACCGCTCAAACACTCAATTCCAGGCAAATGAAGCTCGCTGGATTTGACTATCACGCATACTTAGTCATTCTCTCTGCTTCAAAAAGAGTAAAATGTATCAGTGTTGTATTCGCAACCCTAAAAGTCCAGTTCCAGCTTAGCTCTGCTGACTTGTACGGGCATTGCAGTCAAAACGTTTCTAGTTTTTGTTGAACCCTTCAACAAGGAATGCGAAGCAGTTTCAGAAAAGTAAACCGATATGTGAAGCACAGCTGCTCTTGAATATACGAGGTAAAAACAGGCTGTCTCTGAGGCTGACTTTGGATCCGTGAAATACTCAAGAAAATCGAGACACACAAAATCAGGTCTCAAGTTCTCTTCTGTAAAAGGTAGCTCAAAAGCCGCCTTTTCTTTTTCGGCAGTCCAAGATGTATTCCTCTTCTGAGTTTGAGTTGAACCAAACTCCAAAGCGTGACAGATTGAATGACTCCATTGTTGAATTCATGGCCATTTCTTGTCTGAAAAGAGGGTAAAACAGAGCTGATGGAAGTAGCTGCGCAAAGAGCCAAAATTCTCTTATCACCATTTTTTGCTCTCGATAAGTTGATTATTTCCCTTCCAAACTCATCAACCTTTCTTTCGCGAATTCAAAATTAAGTTTGGAACTTTCGGTCTTTTAAGAATCCTGGTAGTCATAACTGTTCCCGGCCGAATCAAGTCTGTGCTTGCTCCCACTATACAAAAGTAGAGAGGTTTCTGACTTATCTGTTCGTTCATCAATTCTTCCATCTCTTCTCTCTCTTTTCACCCTCTTGAGGGCATCCTACTCGATTCTTTCGAAGTTCCTTTTAATCATCCAGGTAAGTAGAAGAGATAACAAGAGTTCTGTTGATTCCCTGCCTGACTTTTTCAATGATGAATCGCCGCCCCCCTTCTTCTCTCTTATTTTTTCCTCACTCATTCTGACCTATATAAGGGTATAATTCTCAACGAACAAAACCAGCTGGATACCAAGGAAACCCACAGAGTTTCAGTGATGGCTTCGTTTCTCAACGTCCTCCTATACCTTTTTGCCCAGCAATTTCTTTCTCGGAGCGGTTTGAAGTCCACATCTCTTCGACAGCTCCATCTCTATTCAAATATTGAAGAACAGTTAGCAAGGTTCTAGCATCGTTTGTTGTGTGAGTAAACACATCGATATCTTCAGCAGTTTGGCTCTCAGTCAATACTGTTTGAATCAGCTTGATGTCTGAAGCCAACAGTTCATGTTGAGATGAACAGGTCTTGGTTTGGTGTAGAGCTGAAGCGAAATTGAGGAGTGACACATTTTTTTCATTGGTCAGCCTCAACTGTTTTTCATTGAGACACCAGTTAACTTTAGAAAAATGAACTCGGGTCGTCCAAGCGGACAAAGATTCTCGTCAAGATCTCATCTGGTCGCGAACCCAGCGATACTTCATGCCCGGACTGTTCTGGTGCGGAAAGTGCACATTACCTTGGTTCCGGTGGAGACTTGAAGCATTTGAGCTTAATGGTGATGTGGATTGCAAATGACTAGCTGAGAACTGGGCACTTGTTTCTGGATCGAATACTTGCATCTCTTGCAGGTTCTTTTGCGCAGGTTCTTGATTCAAATCATACAAGAACATTTGAGGAAGAGAGGATGTAATCTGAATCTTTGGAATGGTGATGAATGAGGTTGAAGCTGCATCTTCTCTTCCTCGAGTGTTTTTATGGATCGAGCAGTCGAGTTCACGAGCGAGATCTACTATTCCTTTGATTCGGATCGAACAAAAATCAGTCTCGGCAGAGTCCAGCTTTTTTGAATGTTAGAGACAGGCTAGTTCGATTGCGTCATTGAGACCATGAAGTAGAATAGGCCACAAGATTAGAGAAGTCAGGAGTGTTGCTCTCATTTTTCAATCTTCTTGGACTGGATCAATCTTCAACCTTCCGAGTGTCTTTTCACCCATCAATTGAGATTTTTGAGAGATATCGGGTGCAATTATCCATCAGTCAAACATCCTTCAGCCACGGGATCAGGTTTAGGAGCCGGAGAACGACATTCATCAGATGGCATTTCAGAACAACCCAAGCATGAGATACGAGAGGCTTTCGACGTGTTCGTTGTTGAAGAAATGTCGCAATACGCTTCAAGAGATAAACGTGACAGTAAGAGTGCTAGAATCCGACCTCTAAAAGGCTGGGGTGTTTAGACTGCAGCAGGAAGGAAGTGACAGGCAAGGTGAAGCTGTGACGTAATGGAAGATCAGTGAGTCTCCAGAAAGCATACGGGGAAGCGGAACCTCTGTCTCAATGCTATGAAGGGACTTGATCAAGAACAACAAGACAATCTCCAGTACTAGATCTTATAGTCGTCTGTTGCGCGCTTTAAGAGTGGGAGGTTCCGACCAAAGAAGAGATCTCCAAGTCGAGATGTTTGATCGAAGTTTCGAGCGAACTGATATCCTGAATACCAGCTTTGTGAACCAATCAGCTGCCGCATTGGAGCTCATCTTGATCTGCGGTTGTTCAGTGTATCGCTCGCTGAAATGATAAGCGTCCAGATATTCCACTTATGATGCTTCTTGTCTCTTGGTCTCTTCTTTCTCTCTTTCTCTCCATCAGTCCTCAGAGGTACAATGAGTTACTAAGGCAACGTTTTCGGGAGATTGAGAAACCAGCACACGGAGAGACGAACCTATTAAGGGAAAAGAGGATCTTTTCCTCGGAGAACAAGACAACCTCACCCAAACAGAAGGAAAGATTGCTCTCCTTCTTTTATCAAGAAAGAGTTGTTCAGCAGTGAAGGTCAAATCTTTCGTTGACACAGAAGATTGCGAACCCTTGGAAGGGAGATTCGTAACGCTGCTGCGGAAGACTAAGAACGTGACAAGTGGCAGAAAGGAATGTGCTCATGTTCACCATTGATGATCAGATGGATCTCCACTCGGAAACTCTCACTAGTGATTGAAAGGAGACACAAGAGAGTAAGAGCTCCACAAGATTCCGAGACAATCAGAGACGATCCCTTGTGAGCCTCAATACCGTGCTCTTGGATGCAGATCTCTCACGACAAGTCAACTCTCTCTGGCGTCTTCTTTTCCTCTGTTCTCTTTTTCGATATATGTCTTCGCAAAATGATCATAAGAATAGGTTACAAACGACAGAGCCAGTCAGACAGCGCAAGAGAAGAAAGGATAAATTCAATTTCCACTGTACTCGTACACACTTCTTCTCAAAAAGTCTATTCATTCATTTGCTGTACTCTTGTCTTGACCGTGTCTCCGAGATCATGAGTAGAGATGCTGAAGCTAGGCCAGATGTAGGCGACGAAGCAATGGAGGTCAGTCAGTTGTTGCGCCTCGGCATCTGATGAGTGATGGTCTTGAGTTCACCCAGCGTCTCTTCGATCTGACTTCACCCAGTCTTGCAGCTCCCTTTCGTCCCAAAAAAATAACTTTGCAATGCTGCCATCAAATTACTAACCTTCAGAATTATGCGAATGGTCTTGAGCACCGATGCATCCCTCTAACCCCATGGGAGCTGTTCCTTCTGACCGCTGAACCTTGACCCTCGCGTCTTACCAGTGGCCTTGTTGATACCACATCGATAGTTAATGTTTGTATCCCGAAAGGTTTTCCATCAAGTTGAGGAATCTATTGACTACAAGGTCCTTATCATAAGAACCACATTGACACTCAGAAGTCAAGCCGAAATCTACGTAATCCCCGCTTACGCCACTTTTGAAATCTTCTTCGAATTTGTCACCTGCTTGACAGTATGCCTTTTCTCTGCATGATCTACCCACTTGAGAGCTGTTGCATTCCTTCAACTCATCCCTTAATTTGATACAGCTCGACTTTGCGTCAATGTTTTTGCTCTCACACGCTAGATCAACTGATTTGCATCTGCGCCTTCCGACTATATCACTAAAGAATTCTGTGTCGTGACAAGTCACATAGACTAAGAAGATGGATAAGATGATGAAGGTCTTGAAGATGTTCTGCATGAGGTGGTTATTGGAAAGAGGAAGTGGAGTGTGAAGATTGATGAGAACGTCTTATGACCACGTGGCTTGAAGACCTTGCTTGAACTTTCTCTTGTGGCTCTATTGATTTTCTCAGCCCTGGAAAGTAATCAACTCACCCATGTGGAGATTCCATCTAATTGTCTTCTGGGTTCATCAAGTCGTCAGATGGGCAAGAACAAGAGGTGGTTCTAAAGATCAACGTTCATATGCTCCGGAACAACATGAAATCGACATCAGAATCAACAAGTTCAGAAACTGGAGAGATACTGGACCTCTTCTAGAGAAGAATAATTGGTGATTCTTCGGGAAATTCTCTTTCGTTTTTTTCTGCTCTTCGTTTGTTTTTTCCTTTTTTTTTTTTTCTTTCTTTTTTTTCCCCTTCTTTTTCATTCAATCTTCTTCCATCTTTTTCTTCCCTTTTTCTTTTTTGGAGTCTTTCGATTTCACGCCGTCCAAGAGCATCTGTAGGTCAAAGGGTCACACCTTTTGATGTCGGACCTTATATACAGTTCATACTTTCTTCGTTTAGAGTATTACCTTGAGTAGGGCCGTGTCTACTAAGATCGAGTCCCACACTATCATTTGATCAATATCATCTAATCTGTATTGAATGATGTAGGTCAGTGTTTCTCCTACCCAAGCTCGATATTGAAAGAAAAAAAAAGAGATGAAATCAAGACCCCAAGGTGCACATGCGCGCGGTAGCTTGCAGTGGACCGGATTCGAATTTGGAACCGGACCGGACTAGCTGGCTTTGTCTGTTCTGCGAGGGAGGAATGTTGATGACTTCTTCCCTCCTCTCTCTCGCACACTCCTCGACGTTGATTTAATCAATTGGATAAGAAAAATTCCTCTCTGAACATGATTGAAGTCAAGCTCAAGGCAAATGAAGCACATCACTTTGCGCATCTTGGTTGATAGCTGACCTGGTTTCTTTTTTTTTTCAACAGTCTTGGACCAAGAAGCACTCGCTTGTCTCAAGAAGAGACTCAAAGCTACAGTCGACGAGATCAGATGCTCACTGGAAGAAGTCAGGAGGCTAAGCTCCAATCTGACCATCAATTCTAAAGTGGAGGCTTCAACTCCAATGACCCTTCTTTCCACGACCACTACGAGTACGAGTGAATCGAGTCGTCAGTTGCTCATACTCAAATGATTTTCTGGATTGTCTTTCCTTTTTTTTGTCTTGTTGCTATTACTCCTGCTTCAGACTTGACCTATGGCATACCTACAGGTCATCCTTTGCTCAATGTGCGGATGCCTGGTCAAAAGGCGAGCAGGAGAAGACATTTGGCAAGGAGTGACAATAGTCTCTTTCGTATCTCTTGTGGTCTTTCATTTCGCATTGTTGAGGTTTCTGTCTATTGTGGCTTTTGTGGAATGTTTTTCGTAGTCTCGTTCTCGGTGCAACAACATTCGTTCTTGTTGCTTTTGTTAGCGTTTTCCTGCTGCTTATCGTCGCTCAGCTCTTACCTTGTTTATTTCATTCTTGGCAATAGCTTTCCAGTAACGTGCTAAATTCACTGTCCTCTGTGAGACTGCTTGTCGTCGTGCGGCGCCAGAAGCGTCACGTCACAGGGTTCCACATACATAGAGGCAATCAGCAAATCTTTCAAGATAGCCTACATTCACTTTGGGACACAATCTATAGATCCATATCATCAGGATGCACATAGTCTTTCAGGGAGAATCTAAAGTTGAAATTCCGAAAGCTGTCATCTTTTACAAAGTCAATTTAAATTAACGACCTCATTTCCTAGAGTCAGATGGGCCTTGGTTCGCAGGTAGCAGAAGCCCTGCATGTTGTTCTCTGCAATCACATGCTTGGGATCAGTGACTTGCAACCTTCGCTGTTCTTACTCTTCCATTCCGAGCTTGTGTCCTTCTTCGATTGATCTTCACAAAGCCAGAAGTCTCAGCCTTGTGCTCCTCTTGCTTTCTCAGGAAATACTTTGTTTAGCTTCACGAGAAGCCACTGTTCACTTCTTTAATTAACAAGTACCCCAAACATCTGACTCCAGAGCCGGTCGATTCTCGAGAGAGCTCTTTCAATTACACTTGAATTGTTCGGAATGATCAGAAAGAAGAGAGGGAAGAAGTTGCAGAGCACTGCGAACTTGTGAAAATTGGAGCCAAGGAGTGAAGCTGAAGGTTGGGCTGAAAAAAGGGAGAGCTTGCAAGCAAATGAAAGAAGAGAAAGGGAGGATGATTCGGCAAAAGGGAATTCTTTAGACAGAAAAAAAAAGATAAATTGCGTTGACAGGGAATCGAACCCTGGGCTAGGACTAAGAATGCGTTGTTACTCTTGGAGTAATGTACTCATTGGAAGGTCCCAATGTTGCCATTACACCACCAACGCACAACCACTTTGGATACATGTTGTCCTAAATTTTTCTATCATATAGCTTCAGAATTCCTCCTTTGCGCAAGATGACAAAGAACGATGATGTCCATACAATGACTGCCCTGCTCCTTCTCAGCGATCAATTCTAGCCTTCAGAAAGATGCTCAGGTCCTACTATGACCACAGATTTTCTTTCTGTCCAGCTGCCAAGAAGATGCAATCACTCTAAAAAAACGCGCTTTGGTCAACAACTGGTTCAGACGTCCTGCAGCCTGTCAGTCATCCATTGGTTCTCTTGTAATGAATCTGTTGTTGTGTGTCAAAGTTCACCAAATTCTGTTCACTCCCCATTGTTGTCTTGTTGCTCTTCTTTTGTTCTCTACTTCTTCATCTCTGCTCACTGTTCTTTCAGGTATGCGGGTATGTCCACACGTGAAGCAATGGAATAGATGCTATTTTTGTCATAACTATCATCATTCAATGCTATTTATTCTTTCAGCATCTTTCCTCAGTATATCCAATTTTCCATAGGTTAGCAGATTTCCTTACATTAGTTCCTACCAATCTTTTCACCTTCAACAGTACCTCACATCAAGTCTTGAGGTCTCGATCTTCTTCCGTACCAGTCTATCACAGTCTTATTCCAAGACCACTCTGCTTCTGCAAGTCCGACTACTGCTCTATATCAATGGTACCTTCTACGATTCAGCTCTCAGATCAGATGATGATCTCTCAAGACGCCAACAAGAATAGTCTCTGCCAGCTGCCAGCGGAAGAAGCAGTATCAAGAAGAATGACCACGCAAGGTTCTCGCCTTACAGAACATCTGGATGTGAATTGGAAGACAGAACTATGGGTGTGAAAATGAAGGAGAGGTAGCAAAGCAAGAGTCCAGCTCAAGTAACTTGCCCGAATTCCACAACCCGCCCATCTCGTTCTCAAGCAAGAAAGTGGTGAGAGGCTCATCAATTAACGAGGCGCCAAGAGAAAGTTCCGCTGTAAACGTCTTTGTTGAGCCGACTTGAAAGTATGATTGAGGAGAGGAAAGACTTCAGAGCTAGACAAGCGACAAGGAAATCAAACCTTTCCAACCCTGATCTGACTCTCAACCTTCCTCCCTTGTTATTCCAAAAGCATTTGTGTGGACCATGGATGATACTAAAATCACAAGAAACTTAGAAGACCTTCATACCATCTTTCAACAGCATATAGTGATAATAGGGGATCTCTTCCGTGTTCCTACGCAAGACTGCATAGCTGAAGTGCTGCTGCTCCCTCTACCCCCCTTCCCTTTTTCTTCCAGTAAGGTCTTGATTTGAACCATTGAATCTCTGAATCTATAGCCTGACGTTGTTTGCCTAAGGTGAGGACTCTCTCTCTCGATCCCCTGACGTCTCAACTCTCACCAGCCTCTTCTTGGCTGCCTTGACTCATCTCTGTTCTCCCTCCTATCCTTCTCATCACACCCGTTCTCTCGTTCCACTTTGGAATCGTGTCTGGCCGTTCTCTCCGACCTTGATGACTTGACGATCAATCCTCTCATCGATCCTTCGCCATCCTATCTTCCACAGCTGTCAATCCTAGAACTCTTCCTCCTTTGACCTCTTTTCCTACGACCTCCCCTTGAATTAGTTGACTGATCTTGAACCTGAGCTCGACCTGCTTGTGGGATAATGTGTTATTCGCTGCTGAACTGGATAGTAGAGCAGCATCTGCAGCCAGTCTTGACTACTTGAATGTACTTCTCTCATAGAATGTCCTCTCTTCTCTTCTCTGTCTTGAAGGTAGAGATCATTTTCAAAATAAGGTTGGAAGGTAGAATGGAATCAAAGAAGAAGAAAAGAAGGATTGAAATTTGGGTGGTGTTGGGTCAAGATGAAGAAGTGTTTCCCCTTCTTCCCTCGCTGACCATTTCATCAGATTCTTTGTTTGGTGACTCTTCTTCTAGATATTGATTGGATTGAAACCAGGTCTTCAGATTAAGCTTTTGAATCTTCATCAAGAGCAATTCAGCCAGGTGAGTCCACAGAAAGAGAGCACAGCATGCTGGCCTTCGCGAACTCGTCCAAGCCTTCTGACGCTTATTACCTTCTTCTCACTTCTTTGTTGTGTTGTGGGACTTTCTTTAAGAAATTTTTAGGCTCAAACTATTCTTCTTTGGACGTAGCTCATAATCACTCGTCAAAGAAACCCGACTTTGAAGGATAGCTTCTCCAAATCGAAACGAATCGAACCACGAAGCCTTGCCTTCTGCTTGTTCCCTCTCCTCCCTCCTCTTCTAATTCAAAAAGAAAGGTGAGACTTTGAACCCTTGATTGGATCGGGTGGCGTGCAAGCTCAATGGCTTCTCTTTTCTCTGACTTCTTTCCCTTCTCTACTCTTCCTCTTTGCCAATTCATCTCGCTTTCTCAGTCCTCACATCTCTCTCACGAACACTTTTAATAGTCCTCTTCTACCAATATGTCAGTGGCATCTAAACTGAGACGCATCAACGACGTTCTACCTTCAGAGACTCTTCTAATCATCTTTAAGACCTTGGAGACCAAGAAGGTCGTTAAAGTTAGAGAGGTCTGCAAGCTGTGGTCAAAGCTGGTGGATGAGAACAGGGCATTCTGGAAGATATTATTACTTCCGGAGAGAAAGTTGGAAGAGAATGAGTCTACTGTGGACCAGTTTGATGAAAAGAGTGGGTCGACTCTGGAGGAGATCTCGTTCGTACTCAAGCACAAAGATTTTCAAAACCTCGAGCAACTCGTTCGATTGATCCTCAAATCAAAGCAAGTTCTCAACTTGGTGGATATCAAGTCAACATCTCTAACCTATCTGGGACTACAATCTCTCCAAACTCTCACTGATTCACTCCTTCTAAAGCTTCCCAACCTCTTCGACTTCCGAACTTCGATTTCTGCCTCTAAGGTTCAACTTCAATGGGCGAGTGCAATCAAGTCTGGATCTCTACAAATCCTCTGGATTCCTTCTCTTCAATCATCCTTTTCCAGCCTTCTCCACGTCAGCAATCCGATCTTCTTCCAAACACGCACTTCCTTAAAAGTAGAGATGAACGGAACTCTCATTCAACTTGGGGAAGTGTTCCCTCTCACTATTCTCAATCTCTTTGGCTCAGCAGTTTGCTTCCAGCAGAGGAGATCCCACAACTTCAGCTTCCTCATCTAGAGATGCTGGAGCTGAGAGAGACGAGCCTTCGATTTCCAACCTGGATGTTGGTTCCTCCGACCATAAAGCTCTTCACCTTCAATATCTACTCAAATCTGCCAGCAATCATCGAGCTCTGGATCAACAACTTGTTCGGTTGGGGAACTCTCTCGTCTAGATATCCGACCCTTCAAAACCTCAGATCAGATTTAGATTACTCAACTAATCCAGAGCATCTCTGAGGTCTGCTCATAACAAGGAAAGAGAACGTGGAAAGAGGACTTGAAGTCGAAAATGTGAAGATGGAGCCACTCAAGAAGCTAATCACCCCCTTCGACAAGCTCTCTGCTGAGTCGTTAGAAGAACGTCGAGAGCTGGTGGAAGAGGTGGTTGACTGGAATTCCGAGCCGAAGACTTGGGAGGTCGAAATTTGAATAGAGCTTCTCTTATGGTAAGTCTAAGAGAGCAAGTTTCATTGCATGGCAGAGAGAACTCTTCTGCCTATCTGACTGACCCCTTTTTTCTCGACTGCCGTACCTCTTTTCGCAGCTGAAGGTCATCAAAACTCAAATTCGTCGCTTTCCTTTCTTTCCTTCCTGTGAACATTCTCTCAAGAAATTTTGTTTCGATTCGCAGCTATCAAGCCTCTTCAACTACTTCCACTTCAAGCATTCCTTCAGTGGACCAACCACTCACTCTCATCCCAATTCTACTCTCAGCGACCCACCTATCCTTCAGCATCAACATCAAAGTATGAAGCTTCAAGGTAGAGAAAAAGTGAGAAAGAGGTGGCCTCAAATCAGGGAAAATTGAAATTGGAAGGAAGACACTGAAGCTGGACAGAAGATATGTGGAGGGAAGAAGCCTTCACACTTTGCCTCTCAATCCAAGCTTGAAATGCTTTCTTGTCTCTCATTTCTCTGTGTGTTCCGAAGGGGACACTTCGTTTGTTTCTGTACCTCCCTCTCATTTTGCCCCTCGAGCTTAATCTTTTGCTACTTTCTGGAGGGCTCGAAGCCATTCTGCCTGAACAACACTCGAAATTGATAGTTCAATGCTTAGATGATCCTCTTGAGCTGATACTTCTCGGATCTGCCCTCTCGTTGGTACTCACGCCACACAGTAAAAAAGAAAAGAGAAAGTCCGATTCGATTTAAGCAGAGAACAAGAGAAACAAGTTTAAGAGAGACTGAAGATTTGCATACAAAAACGAGAGAGAACAAGAGACATATAGTGAAGAAATGAGAATTTTTAGTTACGGATTTTGAGTTGAGATTTGTTGAAGTGATCGATCGTGATTGGAAAGAGAACGAGAAAAGAATTCAACGAGAGAAAACTGGAAAGAAAGACAAGAGGAGTCATAACAACAGAAGACTAGGTGAACAAGAGATGATTTTCGAGAGTTAAATCGTGAGGGAAGAGGGGAAAGGGTCGGAACTTTATTTAAGAGCACTGAAAACTGAGTTGCTATTGTTTCTTGATTCTTTGAAGAAGAATGGAGCGTGAAGAGAGGGGGGCCTAAGAAGGTCTGAAATTTGGGTTTCCATTCCTTCGATTGTCCGTTGAGTTGTTCTTTGAAGTTGAAGGGGGAAAAAGAGTTGATCAAGCCCCCGAGAGCGTATCGTCCACAGCTTTGTTGATAGTAGCTTTTCGATCTGCTAGAGATGCGTTAGGGAAGCTAAAAGAAAGGGAATGAAAGAAGAAGTTCAAGAGGTTAGAGTCATTCCAGACTATTGTTCCCAAATCTCTCTGATTGTCTTCATCTCCCTTCTCATCTCAAACTCACCTGGCAACCACAGCTTCTCTGACCTGTCTTTTAGTAACGTTCATAAGATTAGTTTGAGCAGCCAAATAAGATCTAACAGCCTTAGCTAAATCCTCATCGGTTGGATTCGATTCCTCATTCCTCTCCAAAACGTTCAACTGATTAGTGGAAGCGAAAGGATTTGAAGATTGCCTTCTAGAATCCGTTCCAGCTTGACCTAGTCCCCAATTCATAGAACCACCAGTGATCTGTTGCCCAAGAGGCATAGTTGAGGATCGATTATTGAGAGCTCCAAAGTCAGACATGGCTCCTGACATTCCAGCCATTGGCATTCCATACATGCTTGCTGGAGAAGCTTGTGGAGGTAAACCATACATGGATTGAGGAGGAGCACCATACATGGAAGGCATTCCATACATGCTCATGGGAGCAGGAGCTTGAGGCATTCCATAAATGCTTCCAGGACTGTTTCCATTTTGAGGGAAAGCTTGGGAAGGCATTCTTGAAGGTCCTCTTGATCCGTTTCCGTTTCCGTTTCCATTTCCATTTGGACCTCCCATTGCCGAGAAAGCGCCAGAAGCAGAACGAGAATGAGATCCACCTTTGTTGAGAACGTTTGTACTCTGAAAGTAATCTCCTCCATAATCTGAACCTCCATTTGAACCAGCGTAAGGAGAACCTTTGTACATACTTCCAGGACCAGCTTGAACTCCGTATTGATTTCCGAAAGGCCCAGCGCTCACTCCAGTGACTCCAGATCTCATTGAAGCAGCTCCTGATGCGGTAGGTTGTTCCCAGACGTCTCTTTGGTAATCAGTGAACTTCTTCAAAGGAATCATCGAATCGTCATAAGGTTCGTCATCAGTTCCAGCAACGATCTTCTTGTTCCCTTTCTCTCCTACTACGATACGAGTATTTCCCCAAGAGAAATCGTCCATATGCCAGAAGGAGTAGAGAGGTAAGAAGAAAGAATAGATCGGATAGGCCAAGATGTAGATGATCATCCATCCAATGTATTGCCATTGTCTCTTGAGAAGGAAGATGATTACTTGTAGACCATAAACAGCGGCGATCATGATGATTGAAAGTAGAGGGAATCCGGCGGATCCAGTCGCAACTGTGACGATCAGATAGACCAGGTAGACGACAGTTGCTGGAAGAATGAGAGTTCCGAAAAGATCGACAAAGACGATGAATCTCATGGAGAACTGAGGGGGGGGAAGGAGGTGAAAGAGAGAGAGAGAGAGAGAGAGAGAGAGAGAGAAGAATAGGGAATGTCAGCACTCGTCTTCGCAGTCGACAGAGTCGCAGTGTCTCTTTCCTCAAACTCACCAAACAAAAACCACAAAGCTCTGGCATAAGAACCAGTTCAGCCAAATTGTGAATAGTAGAATTAATCCATCTTCTTCTTTGAGAGAGAAGAATACCCCAACGATCAGGAGCAGCAGTATGAGCTTGAGCATCAGGAGTAAACTTAGTTCTGAAGGCAGGGAAATGTTTTAGAATCAAAGTAGTTAAATAACGATCTTCTCCCAAACTCAATAGATTCTTCTTATGAAGAGTGTCAACTTTATTTTCTGAATAATCGTCAATAACCCTATTAGAAATGAAAAGAGGTCTACCTTTATCACTTGACCTGATTCTATACATAGAGAAACAACCAGGTAAACAAGTAACACTTCCAAAAAGAGATTCGAAAGCTTTGGCTAAATGATGAGAGATGAAATATTCATAAACTTGAATCATAGTCCACCAAGAAGTTTCTTCGTTATCCAACTTAGTTTCACCACAAACTGCAATGACTCTTGCATCATCTGCACAAACTGCTACCAATCTGTTGAGAGATTCAGGTTCAACTGAAGTGTCTGCATCAATCATTAAAATGTATTCGTAGAAAGCAGGGTCGATACCAATGACGTTCTTCATTTGATGATAGATTTCTAATTCCAAAGGTGCCATTGGAGAATCGAAGTGAACTCGATTCAGATATCTCATCAATAGAACTTGAGTATCTCTCTTTCCACGATTTCCAGGTCTAGATCTTTCAGATGGTCTACCACACTTGACGACTACGATGTAAGGAACGACATGACCTTCGAACTCGTATAAACCAGAGTAAACCTTTCCGTAATTGAGTTGCTTTGAACCTTCAGCGATAGATTTAAACATCAGAGGTTCCGGATCGATCTTTGGATCAACTCCTAGAATATCTAAAACGATTCTAGGTGTAGGTCTTTCATTTCCAGATCCTACGATCATACCATCACAGATGATGAACATTAGTTTCCTCTTATCGTCGTACTTCAATCCAGCCAGAGAATCGATAGTCTTTCTAAGTTCATCTTCTCCTTCAGTGTAACAAGGAACTTGACAAATAACGAACTTGTCTTGCAGTTCTGGATTCCTCTTGGTTCCTAATTGTAGAGCGGCCAAGAACTTGGACAAGATAGTAACCATCAACAGAATAGAGAAAGCCAATAGAAGGTAATTCTGAACTTGACATCTAGCAGTGTCTCTGAAATCGACTTTTCCAGCGTAGAAGTTGTTATCCAAGCAGTTCAAAGTAGCAGCTCCATAAGTTGAATTCAAAGAACCCATAGCAGCTTTAAAATCCTTTGAGATATCTTCTCCCGCTTGAGATTTGAAGAGATCCGCGATGGAATCGTCGATGAAATTAGAAGTGGCAGCTTGAGTAGCAGAGGTTGAAAGGGTCAAAAGATAGTTAGTCAAATCATAAACCTTGTTATCGACGATGGCCCAGTTCCTCCAGCTGGAGTCTTCTGAAACCTTGTTCTTAGAATAAACATAATAGCCTTTGTAATAATCTTTGACGAAGGGTTGAAGGGTATCGAAATACCAGTTGGAATCAGTCAATTTACTATCGGTAACTGTAGCTAAAGTTCCGGAAGTGTGAACAGCTTGAGTGATAATGGCAGTCAAATTGTCGTTTTTGATAAGGTCTAAGTTGACGTCAGTGACTAGAGCTCTACAACCAACACTTAAAGGAATTGGGAAATAAGGACTTAGATCTTGACCAGCTAATTGTAACATGATATCATCAGTGACACCAGTAGCATGTTCTCTTTTCCAAAACTTAGTGAAATCGTAAACCTTTCCATGAATAGCAGAATAGTAATCGTTTTCAGCAGCATGATTGGCTAATTGACTTTCGTTCCAAGCTTTGTTCATATCCGGACAGAGTAATTTCCCAAAGACCAAGATGTAAAAGAGAATCGTTCCACAAAGGAAAGCGATCAAGAAACAGATTGTCACTTTTTCTCTCCAAGCTTGTTGTACGTCTGGTCTTTTCATACCTCCTAAAGATGATAGTAAGAAAGGAGGAATCCAAAAGGTGATGATCCAAGACAAAGCGACCCAAGCTCTTCTAATCCCAGTAGTCGGTTCCTCTTCTAGAGCGTCGATCCCTTTCCCTTCTAAACCAGCGATGTCCTTTTCCAGAGTTGCGTTGTTGTTCATTCCTGGATTTGGATCTCCATAAGCTCTCTTATCCCATTCTGAACCCCAACCACCGACCGAGTCTCCTCCATCTGCTCCTCCGAGAACTGAACGAGATCGTTCAGCCCCAGGTGTAGCGAAAGGATCCGAAGGTCTTCGGAGTAGCAAATTCTCGTCTGTTGGAGATTGTAGATCTTTGGGATCCGGATCAAAGTCTCCACCAAGAGGAGTCAGATAACTTCCAGATCTATCCATCCCACCGATGGGAGGATAAGACGGAGACCCGAGAGGTGAACCATCATCTTCAGTCACATCCCTTCCTAACGTGTTTGATCCGCTTCCGGGAACTGGATCCACAGGTTCAGTACATCTCAACCTATCCTCTAGCTTCCTCCAGCTTTCATGATTTAACCAGACCTTCTCCTTTCCAATCATATAATCAGTCCCTTCTCTCCAAGCATTGGCAATAGCGAAAGCCTGCATCTTGTCTTTCGATTCATTGGTATCGACTCCAGCAGCGATGGAAGCTGGAATGATCGAAGAAGAATGACGAATGCAGAATTCGTCGACCTTGATTCCCATAATGAAAGAGGTCTTCTTCTTGGCGATGAGATCCGGTAAGAGTAAGGACCTGATTTGAGATTTAACCCTCCTAGAATCGAAAGAATTAGGTTGAGAAATGTCGTTGGGTCGAATACAAATCACATTCCAGACTTGACCTGTCTGATTGAGCATTCCCAAAAGTTCAGAGATGGTAGAATTCAACTGTCTAGAGACTCCATAAACCTTAAGAGGATCTAATAGAGCTTCCGTTGAATCACGTTCTTCAGCTGATGTTGAAGTTGAAGAAAGAGAAGTAGGTCTTCTCAAAGGTCTACTTGAAACTTGAGCAGTAACAACTATATTTTGATCTAAAGGATGAGTTTCAGTTGATAAACTTGGACCAGCAAAAAGTTTAGAAACAAAAGAAGAACTTGATTTCCTCAACAATTGAACGAAGCATGAATCAAAGAGATCTAAATCAGTTTCCAAGAATTTCTCAATGTTGTAAGAACAAAAACCTTGATAATGATTGATACCAAATGATTTGGTTCCTTCAGGTTGAGATTTGATTTGAGAATTAGCAGAAGAAATATAAGAACTATGAACTGAGAATTGATCCAATTCAGTTAAAAGTGCTAAATCATCTTCTTCGACCATCTTTCCAGATTTTACCTTGTTCAAAGTTTTGTCCATAGTTCCTAGAATTCCAGTTGGTTTCCTATCGAAACCAGATCCATCCCCAATGACAGAGCTACCTCTAAGAAGTTCTAAACAGGCAGTGTTATCTCCGGTAACCACTTCAGGTAACGGAATTCCATCTCTAATCATACTTGCATTCGGCTCAACTTCATCATCAAAAGCTCTTTTGAGGTTCCAATTCTGAATAGTCTCAGCGACGAAATTAGTATTGAAATCGTAAGAAGCAGAAAGTTGAGGATTCCCATTAATGGAGGCTCCGCTTCTAGATTGAAACCCAGCAGCGTCTAATTGAACGATTTTTAGCGGCCAATCCTCACCTTCGGCTTCTCTAGGAGCCAACTTATGATTTGCAGTTTCCACGACGAAAGCGAAAAGAGTAGCGTAAAGGTCTCTCATCAAATGATCTCTCTGTAAACTTGCAGCCTCAGCGTTCAACAAACTAGTGATCAACTCCTTCCTAATGAACCTAGATTTAGAAGTAAGAGCCTGTTCCAATTCAGAAGGGACCACTCCCAAAAGTTCAGAGACGTCTTCCAAATCCGTCTTGTTGGTGATGTGAGCCGCTTCGAAGGAGGCGTCATGACCATTGTGATCCGAGAATTGAAGGTTTCCTAGTAGTAAGATTCCGGATAACAAAGTGAAAATGGCAGAGAATTGTTTAGATTTGAAACCGAGGAATTTCATGGCTCCTCTTAATTCATCCATGGCTATCGAATCGTCACTTGAAGGTCCACCAGGTAGTCTGAAGAGGAAAAAGAGATGGTGGGGGTTAGATCAGCTTCAAGTCTCACTAGTCTGTACTTGAATAGAAGAGGAACTCACCTATAACAACCACTTGAATTCAACAAGTCATAATTAGTGACATCATCCAATCTCCATTCATCCCTCTCTTCATTAGTAGCCCCAGCTAACATTTGATAAAAAACATGAAAACTTCTCTCCTCACTTTTCAATTTGTTAACTCTTCCTTTCTCCAATCCGAAAGTCAACAACTTTTTCCCTCTCAACCTTCCATCTTTGTCGAAATGCAATTCAGAGTAATTTGAAACTCTGGAGGCGTTGGAGTTGAAAGAGGTCTTGCAGCAAGAGAAGGAATTCAAGAGAATGTCTAGAGATTTGATCGAAGAGGAAAGTTTGATTTCAGATTTGGTTGAAGAAGATGAGAGGCGAAGGAGTTGAGAGGTTAGGAGTTTGGAGGTGAAAGATTTCCCTGAGTCGGTTAGACCGCTGAGGGGTGGAGAGGATGTGGAAAGGGGAGAGAAATGAGGGAAGTCAGAGATTGAAAGAAGAAGGGGTAGATGGAGATAAAGTAGAGGTCTGGCGAGGTGGACCCTCCTCCTCCCTTGCACTGAGTGGGTGGTCCTTTCCCTTTCCCTTGACGACGCGGATCAAACTGTTCAGGTAGCATCAGAAAGAATGTCCACTGCCAAGGATTGCCCAAGTTGCGACTCCTCAAGCTATAGTGCTCCCACTGAATTCTATCCCATCTCCTTTCGCACGCTCCCTCCCTCTGCTGCTCTCCCTGAATCACCACTCACCTATAGACAACCCCCTGACTCTTTCCAGTCCTTCTCATCATATTATAAACCTTCGCAGCCAATTCATATGGATGAGGTGGCATAGCATTATCCGGATGACCATTCCCACTACTACCAATACCACTCCCACTACCACCAGATCTACTCTCCCAATCTTTATTGCTATAACACTTGATCCTATAATCTTCACTACTCTGATCATTCAAATTAGATAAAGTTCTTAATGGATTGATAACAATTAAATTATCAGATGATAATCTTGAATAAGGAGATTCATTACGAAACCTTGATTGTAAGAATTGTAAGATTGAATCATCTGTTGGATAAAGAGTTGAAGTTGAAGATGATGTTATTAATGAAAGTAAATCATTGGATGAAGTTGAGCTCATCGCACCACAACAAACAATTCGATGTTGGTTGTTGTTGCTGTTGAATTCAATTGGATTTGGATTTGGATTTCTAAGAGAGAGAGAAGGGAGGTTTCACTACGGAATGCCGCGGACACGTTAGTATTCGTGGTACAGTCCTCGATAGCATCTCGCTTTCAATCCTTCACCTGCTCGCGATCATCAGTCAAATTAACACGAAGTTCATTGTTTCCACTCATCAAAAGTCACCTAGTGTTGCCACTTCCGAAGTTGAGGGTCATTCTCGCGATTTGAAAGCTCCAAAGCTTCTCCTGCCTACGCCAACCCCCACTTTCTGAATCTTCTTCAAAACGTCAGAAGACTGTTGCCCATTTAAATTTCAAAGAGGGGTAGAGAATCAAATTCTGGGCTCAGTCCCTGTTCTACTGGAGGTTTCTTCCATCTGGGTGTCCAAACCTGCAAGTCCTCAGAATAAATCACTTCACTGCCCACAAGGATCTCTGAACTCTACTCAAGAGAAGGAAAGAGAACGTGGAAAGAGGA
>JAAVVG010000043.1:0-79922 GCA_012976225.1 Golubevia sp. BC0850
GCGTCCTTGAATGGAATCAGCTGGCCTGGCCTCATCCTCAAGAAATCAACGCGTTTCCAGTCCATCGAAAAAAGCCCTTATAAGGAGGCGATCTTTTCGAACAAACATCCCATTCCACTCTGTCCTCTTTCCTTTTTCTGCTCCCTTTAGAGACCAAGACCAACCACTCAGAAGCCCCCACCATTCTCAGTGCTTCACACACATAGCTCTAACCCCCGTTTACGGCTCTATTGCCGTCTACGTCTCCAACCTGAGTCTATAGAAAGGTGGATGGGATCTGCTTTGCCAATCTTTGTTTCTCGAGGTAGGATCGAATCTTCGCTGTAGTCATGTCTTGAGGATGGGAACCGTCGATCACATACATCGAAGGAGAAGACGCTTGTTCTTGGGCCTCCCACGTCTTTTTATTGAGTAAGTGCCGGAGATCTAGAAGAGTCTTGGTCTGTTTTTTGTTGACCAGCTGAAATCTCTGGTAATGTGAGCCACTTCGTCGCAGCCACGAAGTTTGCGAGCTCCGGTACTATGTATGGAAGGGAAGGATGATGCAAAGACTTCTTCGGAAGGGGAAAGAAGCTTCGTGAAAGTTTGAGTGATCCTCGCATGCCTCTCCCTTTGTCTTCCACCAGAGAAGTGATGATGACGATTCCTCCTTCGTTTCTCGCTCTAGTAAAACAAAAGCACTTTCCAGTCCTTGGGAAGTGCGGAGAGCCTCGTGGGAAAGCTGCTGTGCGCTGGAGCTGCTCGCGTCGCGAAGACCGAAGGGAGGATTGAGATTCCTTCAACCAACTCACGCAACAGATTCAAGCTGAACAGGAGAATGGGAGATCACATAGATGAATTCATTAACCAATGGGTTCTTCACGATAACAAACTCGTAAGTTTCAATACAGGAATAGATCAGATGGAGAGCCTCACCTCAAATAATCTTATCACCTAGCTCCTTCCCTTCCTTCCCTTCCCTTCTCTTCTTACTGACACTTTCTCTCTTCGATATCTTTACAGATAACCTTTCGATTACTATCTCGAGAGCGTGATCTACACATCCGAGACTCAAAACAGTGCGTCTAGAGCTCCCCATCTGATGACTGCTCTGTCTTCCAGCTCGCTCAACTCTCCTTTTTCTCTCCTGTCACCCTCAAAGAGCTCTTCAATCCTTCTACTCATCAAGAAAATTCTTTGAAAAAGGTGAAAGAGCTTTTGCTACTTTCTTACTTACTGGAACTCTCAAGAATGAAGATGTCAAAGGAAAGGGAAGGGAAGACCAGATGGAAGTGGATGAGAGTAGTCAATCTCTGGGAATGAATGGAGTACAGGAACTTGAGAGGAAAGGAATTCTGATTGTTGGAGAAGATAAACTGGAAGGTGAGTCGAGAGTCGGGTTGTTTGAAGGGACTGAGGAGGAGCAAGGTGGAATGACTTGGGAGGTCGGATTGATGCTCCCAAGGAGAAAGTGGATCGGTTGCTTCTTTTAAACAGGTTTCATGAAAAAAAAAAACTGAAATCAGAGATCCATACCATGCTTATACAGAATGCACGCGGGACTTCAGAGCTCTAACCCTTCTTCCCCCTCTCCTAGAATCTCTACTCCTCTTCAAATCTCCACCATCTCAACACATCTATTCACTCTCTTCTTCTCCTCTAGTATCTATCCCTATCCGCTCTACTTCCAATTCCGATTCAACTCCATCAACCTCAGCTGCAACTTCTCCAACCAAGTCCCAAGGCAAAGCCAAGAGCTCGGAAGAGATCAAATCCTTCAATTTCCCTCAATTAACGACTACTCAATACGATCTACACACTAACAAGAGACACGCTCAATTATGGGAAAAGAGGAACAGAGGTTGTGATTGGGGAGTTCATAGGAATGAGAAGGTGGGGGATAGGTTGGTGAGTTTTCGAGATTGTCACTTTTGCCCTCTTTGGTTCTGGAAGTTGCTTCGAAGCGGATTTGACCGATTGAAAGTCAGGTATGTATCGCGATGTCAGGCGCTGATGACCACTTCTCTTTTGATTCCACTCTCAACAGAAAGACAAATCCATCCCACCTCCAAACCTAGCAGATCAAGGTTCTCAATATCAATCTCAAGAGGAAACGAAACCTTCAACTTCTAAGTCAAAATCCTCTAAAAAGGAGAAGGAGGATCTGAAACCCAAAGGTAAGGCCGTGGCTTCAACTTCTTCAAAGAACAAAGTCCCGGGAGGGTTGAGCTTTTCTTCCAAACCTAAGGATGAACCAAAGAAAGAGAAGAGAGTCTTCGATATTGACTTAGATGAATTTGAAGAAGATGAGGATGAAATTGCTGCAATGGAGGCATTCGAAAAGGGAGAGACAGAGAAGAGAAAGGGTTCTGGTGAAAGTGGAAAGAAAAGTGGAAAAGGAAAGGAAAAGGAAAAGAAAACTAGTAGCAACAATTATGATGATGATGAAGAAGAAGAAGAGTTAGATGAGAAGGAAGAAGAGGAGAAGAGGAGGACTAGAGAGAAGAATAAAAAGGAATTGATGGAAATGATGGATGTTGATTCTGAGGAAGAAGAAGTTGCACTGCCTGTTAGGAGAGGTAAGGATGACGGTAAAGGGAAGAGCAAAGTCAAAGAAGAGAAGAAAACTAAAGAAGAAAAGAAAGTCAAAGAAGAGAAGAAAGAAGAGGAGAAGAAGAAATTAGAAACCAAGAATTTGAATTCTGAGAAGAATCCGGTTGAGATTTCAAGTGAGAATGAAGAGGATGGAGATATTGAGATGAAGGATGAAAGTCAATCTCAAGGGAAAACAAATGGGAAGGGTAAAGAGAAGGAAAGTAGGAAGAGAACTTTAAGTAGTAATGGAAGTTCTAGTCAGAAAGATAAGGGGAAGGATCCAGATCAAGAGGATGATGCTCAAGAGATCTCCCAGCAAGAAACGGGAGAGAATAAAAGAGTGAGGAAGAAGAGAAAGGTTATTAGGAAGGAGAAGGTTGTCAATGAGAAGGGGTATAAAGGTGAGTTTTTCGCTGTGAGAGGTTGAGATCGAAGGTTGAAGAGGAAAAGCTCGAATTCCTTTGCTCTGCTCTTTTCTTGATCCCCCATTGTGTACTGTTATACTCTTACTGACTCCTTCATCTTCTCTCTTCGCTCTTCTTCAACTCACAGTCACTAAAGAAATCGAATCCTACGAATCCTATTCTTCAGATGAAGATGAAACTCCAGTGGTACCAAAATCAGAGAAACCCAAACCTAAACCGAAAGCTAGAGCTAGTTCTGCGAATTTAAATGTTGCTGAATCGAAACCTAAAGCTGCTGGAAACTTGAATTCGAAACCTGCTGCTAAACCTTCTGGGAATGGAGGGAATTCGAAGGCTTCAAATAGCAAATCCAATCCTAAGGGGCAAAAGAGTATCAGTAGTTTCTTTGGGAAGAAGTGATGAACCGAATGGGGGTGAAGGATTTAGGGAGAGGAGGAGGATGATGGAGAGGGAAGGACGAGGAGCGAATGGGAGGGTTGGAGGGGCAGGGCAGTGATGATGACTTTCTTCTGTACTTTACTTCCTTCAAATGATTCCTCAAAGATCTATTATCCTTTCATCCCTAACGCATCTTTGTGAGGAAGACGTCGATGAGATCTGGTGGCGTCGAGTTGAGAGCGCCGAACCCTATTTCTGACTTGGGCTGAGTGAAGCTTCTCCTATTCACAACAACTTGCTCAGACTCAACAACTGATCTCAGATAATCGATTCAATCTGTTGACTAAGATCAGTCTAATAAGCTCAACGCAGGTCGTTATTATAGCTCATCCAAACCAGCCAGCAGGGTCTGGCCTCTGGCTCTGCTTTGACCTTCCCTTCTACGATTACGTTGAGCCTATTGAACCCTCAAGCCATCGTATCCCATCTTTCTTCTTTGAATCCTAATCCTACTACTATTCATCAACCTAATCATTCAAATCAAGGCGAGTCTAAACGTTGCAAGTCAAGAGACCACACTTCTAATCTTCAAATCACTCACTCATCCAATTCCACTCTCAAGTTAGTTGGTAGATCCCATTGATTCCTTCCATTCTCGGTTAATCACCAATTGATCAATCCTTTCCTTTCCTGTCCTTTTCTTCTTCTCTCTTCTCTCTTCTCTTTCCTTTCCAGGGATGAAGTTCTTGACAGTCCGATCCTCGCCTCCATCAAATTCACTTCTACCACGTCAAGCTACTTCCACCTCCTCAACCTGCATCACTTCCTGTCCACAACTAGCAGCATGCCCACCTTCTTGTCCAGTCGGTCAAATGTGTTCAGCCATTCCACGTACATGCAATGATTGTGGAGGAAATGTCTGTAGTCCAGATCCAGATTACAAGCGACCCTCAAAGAAATCCTCTCCAATCGGTGGTGTCATAGGTGCAAT
This sequence comes from Golubevia sp. BC0850, assembly GCA_012976225.1. Lineage (NCBI taxonomy): Eukaryota > Fungi > Basidiomycota > Exobasidiomycetes > Golubeviales > Golubeviaceae > Golubevia > Golubevia sp. BC0850. Next base: position 4,369 of record JAAVVG010000043.1, read on the forward strand.
CCTTGCAGTTCTAGTAGTACTAGCAATAGGTTACTGGTTTTGGAACAGACGAAAGAAGAAGATCTTAGAAGGTGAACGAAGAAAGAGGAATGAGGAGAAAGTCAGAGAAGCAGGAGTTGGATTTAGACCTAAGAGAAAGAGTGAAGGTTCTGGGTCAGGGACAGGATCTGGAGGAGTTGCTATTGAAATGAATGATCAATTAAAGAAAAGGTCAGTTAATAGCTCTAATAAATCAAATGGAGGATCAGATACAGATGGAATGGAAGAAGAAATCATAATGGATGAGACTTTAGATGAAGATACAGAATGGACTGAAATGAGATCTGATGGTTTAACAGTTTATAAGAAACCAGCTGGTTCACCTCAAGAAGAAGAGTATCAAATCAAAAGGTATTCAAGTGGTGCTGCAACTCATTTGTCTAGAATTACAGAAGGGAATGAAGATGATGAAATGTCTATCAGAAGAGCTTCAACTTTACATCCTTCGGTTCATAACATTCCTCCTCTACCTGGAAAACCTCAAAGCGGTTTAAGAAATCATTCACATTCAAGTTCTATCAATTTAGATCCTTTGAATAAAAATGCTACTAGATCTAGGAAATCAAGTCCTAATTCTCAAAACCCATTTTCAGATCCTTCTTCAAATTATAACATATCAAGTTCTCCTACTATCACTCAACCTTCTCCTGTTCACAGACCTGTTGGAGCTCCTTTAGTTGATTTGTCAACTGGCAAAGTACCTTCTAGAAGAGGTTCTGGAGTTCCAAGTGTTGGTTCTTCTAATTCTTCAAACGATCATGGTAATTCATCCAATTCTGGACATTCCGCCAGTGGAATGAATAGAACTTTACTGAGTCCTAGTATGCCTTCAAGACCAAGTAGAGCTCCAGATTTGAATTTGCGTTTGGAAGATGGAGCAGAACCTGGAAAGAAATCACCTCAAATGAATGGATTCAAAGGATTACAACCTGATCAAAGAAGAAGTAATGCAACTTTCGATTCTTTCGGGTCTTATAATGATAACAATGATTCAACAGATCCACTCTCTCCTGCAGCTGCTTCATCAAACTTCCACCATTCCAACGCTCATTCTTTGAAATCACCACTTTCAGCTTCTACTTCTCAACAGAAATTCGATTTTATGTCTATAGATCCAACAACCGGAGGAGCTGGAAATTATTCTTCGGCTTTGGAATCTTCAAACGTTTACTCTAGGAATGATGAGAAGAGGTTATCATCTGCAACTGTTGGTACTCTAGGAACTATGAATACAACAGCTTCTGATTACGTTCTATCAAAGCCTCAAATCATGACTCTGAAATCTCCAGCTCAAGCCGCTTCTAGATCTACTCCAAATACTCCTGCTAGTGCAGTGCCTAGAAAAATGGGTTCTCCAGCTTTAGTCAAAGGTTCAGGTTCTAAACCTCAAGTTCTCAAGAACTTAGCTCAGGCTAAAGAAAGAGGTCTATTGAGGATAAGTCCCAGAGGCACACCGATTGAAGAAGATCGAAACCCTTTCGAAGACGTTCAAGAAGAAGATGAAGAAGGTTTCCGATCTGAAGTTTCAAGTTTAGCTCCTAGAGTTAGAAATCCATTTCATGATGATCAAGCCAGTGAATTAGAAGTTGAAACTGATTTGAATGGTTTCAACGTTAGAAGGAATCAAGCTGGTACACCTAACACTTTTGGAAACCTTTCAAGTAGAGATGAAGATGAGGATGAAATGCCTAAAAACCATAGATTCACTCAAAAATCTTTTACTTCTTCAGTCAATAGAGATTCTACTGGAACTTTTCAAACTGTTGGTTCTGGATTTAGTATTCCATTTATTGATGTTGGGAAAAGTGAAAGTTCTCCTCTTAGGAATATGGAGAGTAACAGTCCTAGAGATGAAAAAGGTGGAGGATACGGGTTTGGATTCGATGAAGAAGAAGAGGAAGATGAAGAAGGTCAAGGTAGAAGAAGTGGCTGGTTGGAACAAGCTCCGGCTAACAATCAAAGCGGAAGTGGCTCCAAGAATCGATTAACTCATACTCAGATTACTTCTAAGAGTTCAGGATCGAATCTCATTCCTAAAGGTAGAGGAGATGAAAGGAGTTCACTGATTTCAAACGTCAGTGATAGTGATTTAACTATCAAAGATGAGGACATTACGATCAACTCAGTTGAAAAGGTCTCACTTGGTAGAAGTGATAGTGCGAAGAAGTTGGAATATGATGGAAATGGAAAACTCAGTAGGAATAATAGTTCGAATCAGAAGGGAGTCGGTCGATCGAACTCAACTTCAGCGTCAACTTCAAATGAAAGGAAAAACCTCAACGATCTTAATGGTAGACAATCAACAGCTTCTTCAATAGGTGGTCTATCTTTGTTTGACGACGTCACTTTCGTTCCTTTCAAATCTGATAAAATGCCGGAGAATGCAGCTCAAAATGCTAGATCTCATCAATCTTCAAATTTGACTGGTAGTAACTCTTTAGATCCCAATCGGAATTTAAATTCTCCCATTGTTAGCCCTAGGAATTTCGATGACACGTTTGATGAAGATTTAGATGGAGAAGAATTTTTGAGAGAAGTTTCTAAAAAAGGAAAGGGAAGAGATGATGATCATGATGAGAGATTCGAGGGTGCTATGGTTTGGGATTCTAGTACTGGTAGCAATGGAAATGCTAATGGGAATAAAATGATTAATACTGGAGCAAATCCTGAAAACGTTGAACAGATTCGATTGGCTCATGAACTTTCGAATTATCCTTTCCAGATGGGTTGAAGATTTGAAGGATCTCTGCTCGAATTCAAAACTTCAAGGTCACAATCGCCATTGCAAGGTTCAAGACTCAATTCCCGTTCACTATTTTCATTAGCAAGTCAGCTACTCTTCAAAATTTGTCTGCCTCTCATCCCAGGTCTCTCTCGCTGTCATTCAAGCTTTAAATTCTCAGCCATGCTTCAAATTCAATCTACTTTCAGTTAATGTTTCTCGTGCTCTATCTAACCACCCCTTTTGGGTCTTCTCTCATTTCCCATTCACTACGAGTTGTGAAGCAAAACTTCATCAACTTTCAACACCCCCCCTCCTTTCTCCTACAGACTCTCAACCCTCACCTTCTTTTTTCCTTATGTCTCGTGTCTCGTGTCTCTTGCCAACCCCCCCCCCCCCGCGGTCACGAATTTGTTTTCCACAATACCCTTCTCTCGTTTTCCTAAGGTCTGGTACCTTCTCTCTCACTCTCATTCAGATTCAGCAATTCAACTCTCCCTATTTATCCATTGTATTTGCTCTTCTCTCTCTTCTTTTTGTAAGCCTCGATTCTGTTTGATGTTCTCCGGAGAGTTTCGAGTATGTTACAAGAGATTGAGTAGTCATCTTGAGAGCAGAAAATCCAACGCTTCTTGTAAATCGGGCTGGCTTTGATCACCATCTCTCGGCAAGATGTTCCCATCCTTCTGAATGAGGGCATTTTTATAAGCTTATCAACGTCCTACAAAGTCCGAGACGTTGAAAACGAAGGCCTCGTTCGCAGATTGTCAATCGAGGGCCACTTTGGCAACGTCGGTGGAATAGTCAAGCTTCACACAGATAAAGAAGAGATTACCACAAGCAAGAGCATGTATTCAAAAGAAAAAAGGGGGAAAAACGAAAAGAAAAAAGAAAGAAAATGAAAAAGAAGGGTGATCAAAAACCAACACGAACACCGTTCTCAGAGAGTCAACTCTGAGCGGATCGAGAAGGAAAAAAGGGGGGGGCACTTCGCCATCAGCATGTTCGTCCAAATGGGTGGGGTGAGGAGCGGTTTGATATGTTGATGCGAATGTGTCGAGCATCATTGAGAGCGGAATCGTCTAATCGAGACGGCGAGAGAAGCAGGGGCAAGAGAGAAGTAGGATGTCATCGCTTTTAAGTTGCGTAGAAGAAGAGACCAAATCTGTCGCACACTTCGATAGACTCGGTTAGACAAAGCGACCCAAGGTCGTTTTGTGCTAGTTGAATCTACACACTCAAAAGTACTTGAAAGTGTGGAGAGCTTTTGACCTTTCTGCCTTTTGTGGGCTTGACTGGAGCACGCTGCTTTTTCGAGGTTCAAGCCAGCCCGGTCCAATCGCGTCGACCAAAACCAGGCCCAGCCTACCAAGATGTGTTTCAGAAGCAAACCGGCTTGGCCCGATGACTTACCTCAACTTTCGATTCTAGAACCTTCTGTCCTTTCCAGGATGCGATGCAGAATCAGCGACGAACTCGTCGCCACTCGGTCTCGGGTCTCGCATCCACTGCTATCGCAACCGGTTCGAGGTGTACGAGTCCCTCAGATTTCACTCTTTCTATCCCGCTTCGATCAGCTTTAAAGAATCTCAAGATTCTTTGAGTAGTTGTACATCCAGGTAAGTGATACTACCATTGGCAGAAATCATAAGAGAATGAGGTGACATAAATTTACTGTGACTCTTGGGTGGCAAAAGTATGGTCTCCAACAATTGGCAAGGAAGCTTCTTTTTCATGGCTTCAAACGGATCCCTCTCAGAGTATCCAGATTCATTGAATGGCTCTAGACCCTCTTCCTAAGATGGAAAAGGATCTAACAAGTGACTCGATCGTCGGTCATCGACCCCCGGGTATCTTTCTTCATCTCACTGGATTCTATGTGACGGAGATCGCGAGAAACTTCCAAGGCCTTTCGGTTTCATAGTCACCTTCTGCGTTGGTAACGATGAGGACCAGAAGCCGAGCAAATCCTTCATCTGCTCTCCATGGTTGAGTACTCAGGCCACCGAGGTCTCGTTATCGGTGACATTTTAAGCTGGGTCTTTCTTCAATGGTTCCCTATGTCTTGTTTTGTGAGATGATCTTGCTTAAACTTATCCTAATGTGATGTCTCTTGTTCCTTGATTTCTACTTGCTGACTTTGACTCCCTGTTGTGAACATGACTTCGGTTTCTCAGCGTACTCTCACTCTTAAACATCAACCAATTTCTAGGTGACAAATATTGAGATTACCAAGAAAAATTGAGGTTCGTTGATGAAGGGGATTAGCAACAGATGAAAAAGGAGAATAGAACGAAGAGAAAAACAAAGGGGGGGGATTTGAAACAGGGATTGGATACAGGAAAGCTGTCATGAAATGAGTTTGGAATGCGAGAAAAAGGGCAGGTTGAGAGAAAAGAGAAAAGACCAGGGAAGATGATAAACAAATAACTAAAAAGGGGGGGGGAAAGGAAAGCGAAAAATGAATCTTTGTTGAGGAGTCTTGGTCAAGATTTTGATGATTTCATAATTGAGGATGCAGTCGTCAAGAGTTCGTTTCAGGAAAAGAGAAGGCGATAGATTCTAGGGAAAGGGGAAAGGGGAAAGGAGAAAAGGAAGTCGATGACTTGCACGTTTGGAAAGTTTTTACCTGATGGCCTGTCTAGCTAACCTCTGCAACAAATAAAGAGATTGCCTTTGTCTATTAATCATAAGTTGTTCCTGATTTGAATCTTCCTTAGATGCAGAAGTTTCTTTAGAAGTTTTTGTCTTGGAGGCTCTACTAGTCGGAGGTAAGAACCCTCTAACTTCTCTCCTATGTCTTTTTTCAGCTTCCAAACAATTCTTCTTCAATTCTTCATCTTCCATGACGATAAGATTTTGATGTTGCAGTTGTAATTGAAGTTCAACTTCCTCTTCTCCATCTTCTTCAGCATTGTCCTGAGCTACAGCATTTGGAGATCCCCCTTCCCAATCCACCGGAATGACAGAAGAAGTTCCAGTACTCGCTCTAGCTCGATTGATAGATCTTAGAGAACCAGTTTCTGTATCTTCTTCACCTCCGAATCCTGTTGCTGGACTACTAAATCTAGGTCTATTCATGACTTTATCTCTCCAAGATAAGTCACCTTTAACTGCTTCTGTTGAATCCAGCAAAGCTTTCTCTTTACCTTTTCCTTTGAGAGTTGCTCCCAAATCTTCCGGATCATCTAATTCCATCTGCTCAAATACGTCCGGCTCTTCAATCCTACCAGGTTTGGATAACCAAGTCATTTTGATAGGATCGAAAATCATATCTCCAACTACTCTAGCTCCACCAACAGTTGAAGTTTGATTTGAAGTCGAAGTTGAAGGAGCTGTTTTCAAGCTTGAAGTACTCATAGGATGATTCGATTTCTGACCCAAAGCACTTGATTTCCCCTTCGACCCTGAATTGAGACCGAAATTGACATTCGGATTTGCATGACTGGTTCCAAAAGCAGCTCTATTACTTGAAATAAGATTAGGAGCAGAAAGTGGTGAAATCAAAGCAGGTCTAGTACTTGAATTCAAAGAATTTTCGAAAACTCTAAGAGCAATCTCATTTCCTTCCCACTTTTGACGAATTGGATTCCATTTCATTTCAGCAGAACCACCACCGATACCTAAGCCTCCTAAACCCAAGGGAGAACTCGGATTAGAGCTTCCTAAGTTTTGAATCAACGTTGGTCTTCTACGATTCTTGGTCTTTCGAGAAGGTTTTGGAGATGAAGTTGAACTTTGAATTTGTGATGATGGAGCAGAGGATGATGATTGATTTTGAGGTGAAGGCTAGAAAAGGATCGGAATAGTCGAAATGAGAAGGTTGAAATGGTCAGTAAGGTAGGCTCAGACCTTGCTGCTACTCGGACCTCAAAAGAGACTCACCTTCAAAGAATTAGGATTAACAGACCCTTTGACTTTAATAGTGTCATCACCTAATTTCTTCTCAAAATTCCCACTTCCAACCAAAGGACTAGCGTTTCTCCTCCAAAAAGGAGTTGCAGCATTCCCCGTTGAATAAGGAGTAGGAGAACTTCTAGCCGTACTTCCACTAGACCCAGTGACTGGTAGATCATCAAATCCATCCAATTCATGACCATCACCATACTGTCTAGCTCTTTTTGGTCTTCTCATCAATCTGACAGCAGCATCTCTAGCAGCAGCAGCAGTAGCTGTAATAGCAGTATATGGAGAATTAGGTCTTCTAATCAATGCTGAAGAATTTTGTTCGCTAGAAGCTTGAGCACGTGCTAAAGAAGAAGCAGTTGGTAGAGTAAATCTCATCGGACCTGTTGGGGTACTAGGTCGAGCTGGAGGAAGAGTTATCGAATTTGGTGAAGTTGAGAGATTGAATCGATTCTTGATTGATTCTTGAGTTGGAACTTTGAATGAGGTTTGATGTAAAGATTCTGCACTTCCAGATTTTGGTAGGCTCGGAAGATTTCCAGAACCGATTGAGGAGGAAGTTATTGGAGGTTTGCTTGATCGATTAGATGTTGAAGAGGTTGAGTGTTTACTTTCATTTTCACCACTTAACATTGGTAAAGATCTTTTTCTAATCAAAGATCTTGGTCTAGAAAGAAGTGAATTGGAAGAAGGTTGATTTGTAAAATTTGATCCTCCTACTGCTGATGATGATGTGCCAACAGTGCTAGAATTAAAAGCATTCCCAGTAACTCTAGAAAAGAAGTTCAGATTCCCAACACTTTTCTCTCCTCTAAGATTTCTATCTCTTTGTTGTTGTTGTTGTTGTCTTGGACCAGTTCCAGGAAGATGACTATAAGCAGAAGGAGCTCTTGGAGGAGACGATTTTGCCATATTTGAACTTCCATTTGAACCAGAAGATAGATGATGTTGATGTTGAGTGGAAGAAAAAGCAGGTGAAGAGTTTGTGACTTTGAAAAGTGGAGGTTGAGGATTCGAAGTTGAGGTTGAAGGGGTTGGAAAGTTGGAAGAAGCTGAAACTTTTCTAGAAGCGTTATTTGAATTCCTAGTATTTGAAGTAGAAGTGGTCGTCCTACTTCTCGGTGCCCTGCCAACTTGTTGAATTACTCCCTGTTGAGCTTGAACCTTCCCTCTTCCAATTCCAGAAGTCGTAGTAGAATGACCTCTTTTAGAACCACCAGCTCCTATCGCCATTCCAGTATTTCTAACTTTGAAACTCAAACCATTAGCTTTCAATCTATAAGGACTTAAATCCAAATCATCGGTGATAATCAATCCTTTACCAAAATCTTGATCTTCTTCAAGATCGAAATCCTTCCTGTTCTTCAAATTGGATCTCAAATCGTTTTGACTGATTCTAGGAGGTAATTGATGACCTTTAGATCTAGCATCTAACATAGCTTGTAATTTCTCTCTAGTATTAGAATGATTCCCACCAACATTTGATAAAGTATCAGATTTCTTCTTGATCTTTCTTCTGTTTTTACTTATTAGATTTGAGAAATTCCCTTCATTTTCGTCATCGGCATTTGAATTTCCAGAGACATCGTCTTCCTCGTCCCCTCCTCTTTCCAAATCTCCCTCTCTTTCATCTTCAGCAGGACCAAAAACACTTTCAGGAAACACTAAACCTTCTAAAAGATCCTCACCTTCATCTTCTTTAGATTCCTCATCTTCAACTTCAGAGGTCGAATTGCTGGTAGCTTTGCCTCTATTGATTCTTCTTCTCTGATTTTCAGATCTAACTTCAGGAGAAGAAGAAAGACTTCCACCACCACTAGACGGTCCACTTAATTCATTCCATAAAATCCTTTCCTTCTCTAAAGTGGAAATGGAATTCCGTTTCCTAATTTCAGTAGGTGATAAATGAAGTCTTAACAATTGAGGAGACAATTCGAAATCGTTTTCCATTTCGATTTGTTCTAATCCTTTCTCTGAATTCTGATGAATGTTCATTGGATTGGTTCGGTTTTGAGAAAGTGAAGAGGGAGAAAGTCTAGAAATTGAGGTAAACTTAGAAGGAGTTTTAGGCATGGAATTAGGTCTCGAAGAAGGATTTGAAGAACTAACGTCAGAAGATGAAGAAATCTTTCCCTTTTGATTTGAGGAAGAAGTTTGTTTTCTATTCCTTAATTCAGGAGAAGGACTATCAGTAGTCCAATCTGTAGAAGTGTAATTTCGGGTCGTACTAAGATAAGGATTCCCACCTCCAACACTAGCGCTACTTTTACTTTGATGAGATTCTTCTGAAAAGGAATTACTATTCCTATTATTTAAATCTCCCTTTCCTCCAGATTCATCATCATCACTAAGGTCATCCAATTCTAATTCACTAGTAAAAGATCTGGGTCCATCCAAAGTAGAAGCTACTTCCACCCCTCCTCTCCGCTGGTCTTTGGACAAATGATCTGGGATTTCTAAATCCTCATCCCAATCTCCGCCCCCATTAATATCAACTCTTTCATTGATGTTAGGTCTACTATTCAATTGAGTTATAGTTCCAGTAAAGACACTTTGACCTTCAGATCTAGTAGTTTTGGAAGCTTCTCTTAAAGATTCTAAAGTTTTATCAGCCAGAGAGGATAATTTGATTGTATCCACTTGCTCTTGATCTTCTTCTTGTGAATCTTTATCCCAATCTAATTCATCATGATCATCATATTCAAGTCTCACCTTTGATCCTCCACTCTCAATCTCTTCTCTTGCCTCCAAATCAGCATCGATCTCATCATCATCTTCATCGAAATCTCTCAATTGATTCTCAAGTTCTTGATCCGAATCTTCTTGAGGATGATTGAGTTTGGATTGAGGATGAGATGGATCTGGCTCTGAAGGATCATCTCGGAAATCGAAATCTCCATCGTTCCAATCTTCTGTTACTGAGAGGTTCGTGTTCATGACTGGTGATTGAGGATTGGATTTGAGAAAGAACGCGATTCCTTATTCAAGATGAAGAGAGGAGGAGAGGATGGGGATGTGTAGCTTCGAGGTCCGAGGGGTCGTTAGATGGGTGCGAGTGCTGAGAGAAGAGATTCTTGATGCTCTTCTCTTGAGAGATTTGGCAAGTTTGAGGTTTGAACTTAAGAAGTGAAGACCAGCAACATCTTGATCAGAAGCAAGTTGACTCGACTCTCGAAATAAAGTTGGATGGCAGCTTCACTGTGATCCACGTCAAGGACATAGGTGATGGATAAGCCGAGCCTCGGTCTTCTAGCCATTCACACATCGTCTTAATCTCGACGAAATGTAAAGATATGGGACGGTATTGTTTCAATTCAAAGATCTCTTCCAAAGAAGAACAAAGGGTGAAGCGGCGAGGAGGAGCAAGGCATTCTCATTCTCACTCGCCTGTGTCCACCTACCCGCATTGATGACTCCTCCTTCCACTTTCAAGACCCCTCCTTTGGAGAAGAAGTCTCGATTGGTATGACTTAGGTGCTTAACGAACCGAGAGCTCGGCAATCAAAACTCTATGAATCGCACCTTGCTACCTGGAAGGAGCTGCGTTGTCTTCCAGTCAAAGCATTTTCCAACGACACTGGCTACTTCTTTTTTTTCTTTTTTTTTTTGTTGGCCATCCTGTTTTTTGAAAGTGATTAAAATTGAATCTTCATCATCGGAATGCCATACGAACCTTTCTGTGCTCTCTACCTCTCTTCTCGTGGGGGCGACGAGGGGTGATACGGGAGCAGACAGCGGGTTCAAAAAAGGGAAGAGAGAGAGAAAGAGTCACACAGAAAATTGACTTGAATCTCGACACTCTCCACCACCTCAAGATCAACAAAAGTACGTATCTTCATTTTCTTATTCAAGCCTCATCCGATACGGAGGTTCACCTCAAGATCATTGCTGGACAGAACGAAGGGCGAAGGAGGGTGGGGGGGATGAGAATTTTCAGCAGAGGAAGAAATCTTCTCAAACTCATGAAATCGAGAGAGCGCTCCTCGAATAGAGCTGGGACGCTACCTCAATCTTTCTAGAACTGCTGTAGCTGGAATTTGGGGACATATGGAAGCGTCAAATGATGGAGGAATCGGAGGATGGGTGGATTCGAGGTTCTGCTGCAGGAAGGAAGGAAGGTCATGCTGTCCCTCTAAATATCAACTGCTACTCGCAATTGAATCACTCCAATTCAATGAGGATACATCGTCAAATTCAATTGCAAATCCATTAACCGAACCCGCAACTTCAGAAGACTGACCCCCACCACCTCCCCTCCTCTCTACCACAGGATGGGTTTCCGCCACAACAACGTTCTCCACAACAACCATTTCCGTAAGGATTGGCAACGTCGTGTCAAAGTTTGGTTTGATCAACCAGGATCAAAGACTCGTAGACGTAATGCTCGTTCAGCCAAGGCCACAGCCCTAGGACTCAAACCTCTACAATCTCTACGTCCAGCTGTCAGATGTCCAACCATCAAATACAACACTAAAGTTCGTGCTGGAAAAGGTTTCACTCCAACTGAACTTAAAGCTGCTGGAATTCCAAAGTTGGAAGCTAAGGCTATTGGAATCCCAGTCGATCATAGGAGAAAGAACAGATCTGAAGAAAGTTTGAAGATCAATGTTGAGAGAGTCAAGGCTTATAGGGAAAGACTTGTTGTTATGCCAAGACGCAATAAGAAAAACAAAGGAAAGGTTCGTATAAAGCGGGATGGGGATCGAGAGTTGGATGGGCGGGATTCGGGGTTTTGGGTTTCGAGTCGGGAGGGACATGGTGATAAAAGTTTGTCGTGATCTCTCAACTTCTTTGAAAGTAAGAGCAAATCCTTACAATACCAAGTCCAGAATCATCCAACCATGGCTCCTTGAAAGAATCATCAACCTTAACTTCCACTCAGGCGCTCCCAAGATTCAAGTCAGCTAACAGGACCGCCTTCTGACTCTCCTATCTCTCCTATCCCCCATTCAATTCTCTCAGGTTCCAAACCTTGCCAATGTCGACACCACTCGTGATGTTACCTCTGCCTTCCCTCTACCAGCTGGTGTCGCCGCCGAGGCTCCTCGTGCCATTACCTCCGAAGAGAAGGAAGCCCAGGCTTTCAGAACTCTACGTGTTTCCCGTGCCGACCACAGGAACGCTGGTACCAGAAAGGCTCGTCAACAAAAGGTGAGTTGGAGATGTAGATAGAGAATAGGTGGATTTGAGAGAAGCATTGGAGGGAGAGGTTGGAAAGGTTAGGAGGCTGCGGACAGGAAAGACGGTGGAAGAACAGGATCAGAACAGAAGGAAAGCATTCTAGAAGACCAGCAGTTGGGAGTAAATTTGTTGGTGAGACGAGATGTCCAAGAAGTTAAGCTGAAAGAGAGCCCATGCGTGAGACATCAGAGCTATACAGTTAGCTGGTCCGTGGACAGACCATGAAGAGATAATGTGATAGAACAGAACTCAGTGCACGTCAGGACAACCCAGAAGGGCAGTGGCGAGAGAAAGGATTCGTCTGCCTGCGATGGAAGCTTTCTCGATTTCCAGAGGACACCATGCTCTGTTCCTGAGGACCACACTCCGACTTCTCAAGATCGCGCATCACTGACAAGCTTCTCTTTTTTCCTATTCTTCTCTTTTCACTCCTCTTGTTTTCCGAGGACAGAAGGACGAAGAAGCTGCCAACGCCAAGAAGTAAACAACTCTCCCGACTATTTTCTTCCAGCATCCTTGAAATTTCTATTCTCCCCTCTTTCCTTTCTCAATTGTTCTTTATTCTCGCTGTTTCTTCAAGCCTGTTTCATTATTCTCCTTCCTTGGTTCACTTTGACGATCGTGTCAAAAAAGGATCCAACCAAACCAAAACTCACAAATCCCATGTTTTCTTCTCGCAAGTCTTTTAGCTCTCTTTTTTTCCCTTGCGAAAAGAGTATAAACATTTAATCATCAATTTAAAATTGACTTTCTCTCCCTTGCAACTTCATGTTCATTCATCGATCCAATCACTTCACTCACCCAAAACAAACATTATGAGATGTATGCTTTTTTACAAACCAACAAAATCACAAACATCCCTTGGCTTCAACCTGTGATGGACTGACTGAGTTTTGTCTATTTGGTAGGTTGTCGTGATGGAAATTTGGAGAGAGGTTCAGGACGAGAGTAGACATCGAACAGGAGAGGACAAAGAGCTGGGGACTGGCAGCAAATTTGAAATTGAGACGTGAACATAATTCCAGCAGATTTACTTCTTCTTGGTCGCCAACTAGATCAGGAAGCGACTGGAAGTCCGACCTGGAGCAGTGGAGAAGAGAGGAGTATGGGGTTTGGACGTTGTCAGAAGCAAGAATCTCAGCCCGCGAAACAACATCAGCACAAAGGTACCTAGATTCTGAAGGCTTAAAGCTTTCGATATTCTTTCTAGAACTCTGAAGTTTTTGGCTCCCAAGTGGGATCTTTGAAAATTGAGTCATAGGCTTCACGAGATTTCACTTTGACCTTCTCCAATCTCTGTAGAAGGTGTCGCCAACACGCTGACGAAGCACTCAATCAAAAGAGCGAGAACAATGTAGTTTATGAATGCTGAATATTAGTACAAAGATTGGAAATGCAGGACACACGATAGCTTTCTCCCACCCTCACCCCACTCGATTGACCTCTATTTATCTATCTCCCTCCCACCAGCAGCTTTCTTCGTTCCATCTCCTCGTCTGAATCGTCGTCCAAATTCTCACTTTCAGGCTTCCCTTTACCCTTTCCATTCACATTTTCTCTCTTCTCACACTCATTCTTCTTAGCCTCCTGCAGTTGATTGGCACTCTTAGTGTAAACGTAGAGAACCGATCCTGGATCCATTGCAGAGATGTTGAAAGTTGCGGTCCCCTGAGGATCTTGATCTGACTGAGACGAAGAGTCTTCCTCTTTGTCGTCTTCATCTTCATCAGAGTCGATTGGAGGTGAAGAAGAGTTACGAGCTCGTTTCTTTGAGGGCTTTTTTCCGACTTGAGTTTCCTTCTCGTTCCTTTCAGGGGTGGAAGCAGGATCCGAATCGATGATCTCCTTCTTGATGTGTAGATTGGCTTGATCGAGCTGTTCCAAAAGACTTGGTCTCTTCTTCTCCGGAACCCTCTGTTCCATCTCTGCATTCAAGTTTGCTCCGCTCTCAGGACCTGGAAGAAGAGAATCATCGCTTTCGAGATTTGGATGGAGTAGAGCAGCGCCTTTGGATGGGGAAGAAACTTGAGACTGGGACTGAGTTGAGATGATGCGAGGTGGAGCTTGGGTAGCGACGATTGCTTGAAGAATCGGATCATCGAGTTCATCAGAAGCTGAAGGCTTGGTGCAGTCCAAATGAGACCAGTCGAAGAGAGCGACGAGTTTGGCTCTCTTGTCACGAGCGTTCTGCAAAAGCAAAAGGAGTCAAGGCAAATTTCCGATCAGTCTTTCAAGGATTCATTGAAGAAGGTCGAAAGACTTGAGGCTCATCGGAAGCACTTACTTTCTGAGCTTGAGTAACGTTGTGTTGACTAGCATGCTGAAATCCAACTTCTTGACTCGATTCATCATCGTTGTCGTCTTCTCTGACAGCCCTGTTCCCGCTCTTGCGAGCATCGTCCAGCTTGCCAGTACCACCACAAGAGCAGCATAGATGATCGTGAGAGAGACATTTGGTGTCTTCGTGTAGACGGAAGATATCGCGTAGCTGAAGTGAGGGAAAGTTAAAAGAGGTTTATTAGGTGATGAAGGATCAAATTCAGAAGGAAGACCTCCGAACTCACCTCCTCGGCACTGAAAGAGTCTGAGGACTTGGAAGAAGCAGCATTCGAATCCTGGGAAGAGAAGAGAAGAAAAAGAAGTCGAGAAACGGTCAGAGACATTGAGAGCATGCAAATCTCGGATCGACGTAGATGAAATTCACCATCAAAGAATCACTCAGCCCCATCTTACTGATCTGTCTCTGAAAGATCTTCTCGTCCATAGTTCCAGCGATGAGAAGTCTGTAGATGTAGCAAGTCTTCTTCTGGCCATCTCTATGAATTCTAGCCATGACTTGAAGGTCAGTTGCTGGATTCCAGTCCGAGTCGAAGAGTACGAGACGGTTGGCTCCGATCAAGTTTAGACCAACTCCACCTGACTTGGCCGATAGGAGAAAGACGACTGAAAAGAAGAAGTGGGGCGAGGGGAAGGTGTCAGCAACAAGTCTAGCACAGCTGACATCTTGACAGGTTGGTGGGGAACTCACAAGAAGACGTGACACTCGATTTGTTGCTGATTCGAATGGAACGGGGATGAAACGTTTTAGTGATTAGTGATTGAGAAACTAGACAGTTAGTAGAAGAAAACAGAAACTCACAAGGTGTTGACGATGTCCATTCTATCAGCTTCTTTCGTCTTTCCGTCGAGACGAACGAAACTATAACGAGACTTCCTGCAAGCTCCTTCTATGATGTCTAAAGTTGCTGTGAAGTTCTGAGATTCAAGAATCAAGGAAGATGAGAACAAAAGAAAAGATCAGCGTTGAGAGCAAGCAAAGACCATCAAGTCCTGTCAGACAACTTACAGAGCACACCACAACTTTGTCTTGAGTAGTCTCTCTGGTCTTGCGGAGGATGCTCATGAGAGTCATCATCTTACCTGTGAGAGGAATTGAACATGAGGGTGTCAAAAGTCTGTGGGAAATTATCGTGAATTGAAGAGAAGCCAAGGAGAACTTACCACTTAGACTAGGATCGCAAGCGACTCGATTCTTAGGATAAGCCTTCAAAACATCTCCTAACATAGCCTTTCCAACTGAATCTTCTGCTCCAGGTTTATTTTTCTCTTCCACAGTCCTAAGCAGAAGCTCCGGAGAATTACAAAGCTTTCTCAAATGACCAATCAAGACCAAAGGATTACTTGAGACTCCATTTAAGACTTGTCTCATCAGACCTGAACCTAGAATGTGCTTGTAAATGTCGATTTGAAGGACAGTCGGAGAGCAGAATACCACGAACTCTAGCTTTGGAAGAAGATAAGCTGAAAGAAGATCGGCAGTACGACGTAGAATGATTTGATTCGTAATCTTGGCTAGCTGTTGAGTCCTAGCTTCTCCAGTCTCTCTGACTTCTCTACGAGAATTTTGCATTCTAGACTTGACGATCGGGTCTTCAAACACTTTCTTGAAGGTAGGATAATCCCCAATTAAACCTGGATTGACGAAATCGATCTGAGATTGAAGAAGGGAACAAAGGTCAGAGACTACTGAAGGAATCAAAGGAGAATAAAACATGAATCTACACTCACCATAGCATAGAACTCCGAAAGATCGTTCTGGAGAGATGGTGTTGGGATCAAACTGGCAAGTTAGAGAAGAAGCTTTTGAGAGAACCAAAATTCCGACTCACCTGAATAGGAGTTCCTGACAGAATGATTCTTCTCCTCGTTGTCAATTCATCGAACATCTTCGTAGTCTTAGCATCTTTGGATTTCAACCTATGACCTTCGTCGCAGACTATCAAGCCAATAGGCGGTTGGACTCCTTTCAGAACTGAGATACAAGTTCTTAGCTTCTCGTAACCAATAATCAGAACTTGGTAGGTTTTCGATCTGACGAAAGATTCAATCTTCTGTTGCCCTGAAGAATCGATTGCTAAGACGTTGATCGAGTTGTTACTGAGCAACAATAGGGGAGGGGAGAGTAGCAACAGTCAGCTTGAAATCACGATGTATGCTTCAGAGGTCAGAGCCAAAGCTCACCCGATCCATTTTCTGAATTCACGTTTCCAATTCTGGTGGTTGGGAAACAGAATTGAGAAGGAAGAGAAGTTGAGGCGAGATGTTCAGCGACAAATCCGACGCTTCGAAGTCCCGAGTTGAACTCGTTTCAGCTCACCTTGACAAGCGAGAGCGGACATACGATAAGAACTCTATCGATGGTAGCAGAAGCAGGAGTGTAGTAGCAGCTTTGACCTGTCAGGGAGATG
The DNA here is from genome assembly GCA_012976225.1 of Golubevia sp. BC0850. Classification (NCBI taxonomy): domain Eukaryota; kingdom Fungi; phylum Basidiomycota; class Exobasidiomycetes; order Golubeviales; family Golubeviaceae; genus Golubevia; species Golubevia sp. BC0850. The sequence continues at coordinate 20,965 of JAAVVG010000043.1, forward strand.
CCATGGCATGGTAATGAGGAAGATATGAGATCAACATCTTGAATGAAAAAGACGAAGGGAAGAGGGGCAGGACTTACGAAGAAGCATGGAACACAAAGCAATGGTTTGTAAGGTTCTGAAATAGAGCGAGAAAGGATGAAGGGAAAGCCCAAAGGAAGAGCTAGTCAGATTTCAAAGACTAGAGAACTGAACACTTCTCGTTTGATGCCTCTTCGAGAGCTCCCAGGAACTCACTTCCCAAGTCCCATCTCGTCCGCCAAAATGCAACCTTGATAGCTTTGATCAGTATGTCTCATTCCCATTACTGTTTCATAAAGGAACTTGACTCCTGTAACTTGATGAGGACGGAGATGAGCTGACAAGGATGGGTCCAAGACCACATCTACGATCGGATAGCCTCTGGAGAAAGGAAGAAAGAAAAAAACAGAGAAAAGAAGAATATGATTGAAATCAGCTGTGAGTCTATCGCGGAACTTGAAGAAGATACCAGTAAGCCTTAAGTAGAGGACACAAACCTACGATTGTAAAGCTTTTGGTGAGCACCATCCGGGCGTACCATGACGACAGCTCCAGGAGCATCGGCTGGGAATCTATTGAAGTCGAGTGAGCAACAAGAGCAGGTAAGAATCGTTGTGTGCGTCAGTACTGCTGAAGGTCGAGTCAGCAAAAGCATCGAAGGGAGCTCCACACTCACCGAGAGTGAGCCGTGACACCCATACCGGGATTCGTCAATCCTAGTTTCGGTTTGGTAGGAGACAAGAAGATAGCGGGGTTGGACTTGGAAGAGAAGTCTTTCTTGGCTTTGAGGGTGAGAAGATGGGGGAACAGCAAGAGAGAAGACAAGGTCAAAGACTGAACCGCCGAACAAACTCTTTCCCGAAAGAAGAGGCATCAAGAGTGTCGAGAAGCGCATAGTGAGCCGTATCCATCCCCAAGGTCTATCACTCACCATAGAAATTATTCGTAGAAACCCCTCCACCCTTCTCCTTCTCTTTCTTGATCTTCACCTCTCCATCTCCATCTGACTCATGACTACTAACGGTCGGTAGAGAATCAGATCTGGCATTTGATTTTCCAATCACAGCCTTATTTCCTATCCAAGAGCTCTTTGTTCTAGATTGGTTGATTTGAAGTGTAGTCGGAACCTTAGTAGGAGGTTTGAAAGCAGCCGATACAGGTCTTGATGGGATTGGAGCTTTGGCACGTAAGATTGGAATAGCAGAAGTAAGTGGAGAGCCATTCAGGTAGTCTTCTTTAGAGATTTCGCGTTCGATCTGAGAAGAGAGTGGGAGGGGGAAAGAGTTCAGATTGTATGCGTGAGGATAGGGAGGAAGGATAATGATCTAGATCGCAGATGACGCTGAGAACTTACCTCGATCTGAGATCACAAACAAAGTGAAAATTGAGACAGCAGTGGGAGAGGGGAAGTAACTGTCAGAGGGTGGAAGGGATTCTTGAAAGAAGGAGGACCAACTCACCTCTTTCCCGCCGACTGAAAGCTCATCCTCAGGTTTGAGATGCCCCTGACCGAACTTGGCTCCAGTAACCAGACTGCCATACCAATCAAAGAGAAGAAGCCCAAAGGTCAGGACGACTGAGCCCTTCCTCACCCGCACCTAACATCCTCCCAAGAGCCCTTTCTTACTCACTCTTTGCAAGTTTCAGCGCACTTCAACGAACACGTCGACCCACTAACAGAGACTATGAGAACAGCATCCCCATCCCAAGTCTTGTGTTTTCTAGCTTGAGGCTTTCTATACTGACAAAGGTAGTAAGCTTCTCCATTGCCACCACTAGCAGGTGAACCACCTGGGTTTGAAGCAGAAAGCTGCTTGGGATGTAAAGCAGTGGAAGGAGAAGCAGCAGATCTGTCGTTCTGTTGTAAGTCGTTGGAAGTGTAGGAAGGTTTCCTTTGACTTGAGTTTGAATTGATCTTTGAAGTTGAAGGATTTGAATTGGAATCAGTTTTAGCCATCTTGTTGGATTGATACCCAACTTCCCAGTCTTCTCCCTCTTTACCTGCTCCCAAATCATCATCTAAGTCTTCATCGTGATCATCTTTGAAGTTGGATCGAGGATTTGACCTTTTGAGGGGAATTGAAGAGGTGGATCTGGATCTGGAAGGAGTGGAATTGGAAGAGTTTGCTCCTCTAGAACCTCCAACAACTGAAGGAGATTGGAACTTGGATTTGAGTTTTGTTATAGCATCCATCTTGATTCAGAATAGAATTATAATGAATCAAAGGATTTGGTCGAGAATGAAGGAGGCCTTTCCTTTTTCTCTCCTCGAGACGCGAAGGAGGTTCGCGATTCTTCATCTCGTGAAGAACCTCTCTTGAAACAAGATCCCCTAAGAGCCGCAAATAAAGATTGAAATCGCGATTAGCAGTCTTGTAATCCGACGCTCAGCTGCAAGACTCTTTCCACCAGTCATTCTAAGACAAGCTCTCCTCTTCAAGCTTCCAGCTTCGTCCGCGATGAATTGAGCTCAAATCTAACGACCTCAGCGTCAAAAGTCAATAGTCAATTCTGAGGCCGATTGGTAACTTAGGTTATCTGCTGAACACTTCGAAGTTCACCGCGGAAGTCTTATCCTTTTGACGGCCAACAGCGAATGGTTCCACGTCATCACTATGTTTCTTTCATCCTCTGGGTTCCGTGACGATTGCTCTTTCAGATTTCACTAATAAGAACAAGTAGAAACACGGTCAAGGAAGTCAGACATACCACCTTCACACCGCAAGAAGGATAAGAAAAGACAGGCAAAGGAAGCTCAAGGATAGTGGCTCGCACTGCGAACCTTTAAAGGTCGAAAGAAAAGAATCAAGGAACAAGAGACATCACATTAGGATAAGTTTAAGCAAGATCATCTCACAAAACAAGACATAGGGAACCATTGAAGAAAGACCCAGCTTAAAATGTCACCGATAACGAGACCGCGGTGGCCTGAGTACTCAACCATGGAGAGCAGATGAAGGATTTGCTCGGCTTCTGGTCCTCATCGTTACCAACGCAGAAGGTGATCATGAAACCGAAAGGCCTTGGAAGTTTCTCGCGATCTCCGTCACATAGAATCCAGTGAGATGAAGAAAGATACCCGGGGGTCGATGACCGACGATCGAGTCATTTGTTAGATCCTTTTCCATCTTAGGAAGAGGGTCTAGAGCCATTCAATGAATCTGGATACTCTGAGAGGGATCCGTTTGAAGCCATGAAAGAGAAGCTTCCTTGCCAATTGTTGGAGACCATACTTTTGCCACCCAAGAGTCACAGTAAATTTATGTCACCTCATTCTCTTCTGATTTCTGCCAATGGGAGTATCACTTACCTGGATGTACAACTACTCAAATAATCTCGAGATTCTTGAAAGTTGATCGAAGCGGGATAGAAAGAGTGAAATCTGAGGGACTCGTACACCTCGAACCGGTTGCGATAGCAGTGGATGCGAGACCCGAGACCGAGTGGCGACGAGTTCGTCGCTGATTCTGCATCGCATCCTGGAAAGGACAGAAGGTTCTAGAATCGAAAGTTGAGGTAAGTCATCGGGCCAAGCCGGTTTGCTTCTGAAACACATCTTGGTAGGCTGGGCCTGGTTTTGGTCGACGCGATTGGACCGGGCTGGCTTGAACCTCGAAAAAGCAGCGTGCTCCAGTCAAGCCCACAAAAGGCAGAAAGGTCAAAAGCTCTCCACACTTTCAAGTACTTTTGAGTGTGTAGATTCAACTAGCACAAAACGACCTTGGGTCGCTTTGTCTAACCGAGTCTATCGAAGTGTGCGACAGATTTGGTCTCTTCTTCTACGCAACTTAAAAGCGATGACATCCTACTTCTCTCTTGCCCCTGCTTCTCTCGCCGTCTCGATTAGACGATTCCGCTCTCAATGATGCTCGACACATTCGCATCAACATATCAAACCGCTCCTCACCCCACCCATTTGGACGAACATGCTGATGGCGAAGTGCCCCCCCCTTTTTTCCTTCTCGATCCGCTCAGAGTTGACTCTCTGAGAACGGTGTTCGTGTTGGTTTTTGATCACCCTTCTTTTTCATTTTCTTTCTTTTTTCTTTTCGTTTTTCCCCCTTTTTTCTTTTGAATACATGCTCTTGCTTGTGGTAATCTCTTCTTTATCTGTGTGAAGCTTGACTATTCCACCGACGTTGCCAAAGTGGCCCTCGATTGACAATCTGCGAACGAGGCCTTCGTTTTCAACGTCTCGGACTTTGTAGGACGTTGATAAGCTTATAAAAATGCCCTCATTCAGAAGGATGGAAAGATCTTGAGGAGAGATGGTGGTCAAAGCTCAATTCACAAAGAGTGCGTTAGATTTTCTGCTCTCAAAATGACCACTCAATCTGTGGTAACGTACTCGGACATTTCCGAAGAACATTAAACAATCGAGGTTTACAAACTGAAGGAAAAGAAGATCAAATACAATGGATGAATAAGGAAAGTTGAAATGCTTTGAGGCTGAAGGGCTATACGAAGGAAGCCTGGGAGGAAAGGAGAGAAAGCTGGAAAATGAGCCCATCTCCAAAAGACGAAGGAAAAGCTTGATCAAAGTTGATCAAGAAGTAGATAGGAAATAGAGAATTCGACGATTGATCTGAGTTGAGTGATAGATACAAAAAGGTCGAAACTTCGAGCCAGCTCCAGAGAAAGTCTCAATCTCTCAATCTGCAGCTGTGGAACTCTGCCTCAGCATCACAAGACCACCAATAAGCCAATTCATCCTTACAAGTTCAACTTTTGCCAAAGATGAGCTCTCCAAAGCGTCGAATCGAAACAGATGTCATGAAACTGTGAGTAAGATAGCGACACAAGAGAGAGAATCGAGAGAGAATGGAGGTTTGAGAAAGCTGATGTTGATTAGCCTTCAAGGCCACACTGAGTCAACGAGTCAGCCGTACCTACGTTCTAACAAGTGAATAGACTGCATTGGACTATTAGATCCCACTAGGACGTCTCTGCCTCACTCTAACCTTGAAGAGCCCGGCCTGCCTTGTGTGCTTCATGACTCAGTCCAACCCTCAACCCGTTATCAATCCTCTCACTCATCCTTCTCCCTTTCTTTCCAGACTCATGAGTGGTTTCGAAGCAACTTTAGTCAATGACAACATGCAGGAATTCTTTGTTAGATTTCATGGTCCAGAAGAGAGTGAGTTTGTTAATCAATCTCCATCTGTGTCTCATGCCTCAAAGATGCTCCAGAGATAGCTCTGGCCGACAGAGCGAAGGTTAAGATATGATGGATTAAGGTACAAGGCATGGTATCAATGAGCAGTCTAGTCGGAAGTAGAAGAGGCTCAATTGGAGGGGGCCAGGCAGTTCCGTATCAATGCGGAAAGGAGTGAGCTGTATCCCTCTCTTTCTGAGAGAAGCAAGCTAGCTATTCTCAGGATCAGTGCGATATCCAGATTCACTTCCAAAGACCAGCAGATCAACTGTTCCTCAGTCAGAAGAGGCGAGCCAGCTGAGATCCCTTATCACTAGAGTGCTCCACCATCAGGGTCGCTTGACGACTCCAATCTCTCTTTCTGACCTCCCTCCTTTCCCTTTCCTTCTCTTCAGCTCCTTTTGCAGGAGGCATCTGGAAAATCCACGTAGAACTTCCGGATCAATATCCTTTCAAATCTCCCTCCATCGGATTCATGAACAAAATCTTTCATCCCAACATCGATGAACTTTCAGGTTCAGTTTGTTTGGACGTTATCAATCAAACTTGGTCACCAATGTTTGACATGATCAACATTTTTGAAGTTTTCCTACCTCAATTATTAAGATATCCAAATCCAACTGATCCTTTAAATGGGGAAGCTGCAGCTCTTTTAATGAGAGAACCAAAAGGTTATGATGAAAGAGTTAGAGATTATGTTAAGAGATTCGCTGGGAAAGAAGCCGTGGAAGAGAAAGAAGAGGAAGAAGAAGAGGAGGAAGATGAAGAATTAAGTGATGTCGGAAGTTTTAGTGATGAAGGAAACCCAGCTGGGAAGATGGACGATCTTTAGAGAACATTAGCTTCTACTTCACTTGTTTCTTTCAAAAACTCAACTTAATCTTTAAGATGTCTCGTAAATTTCTGACTCTCAAGTCTCTTTCATCAAAGCCAAGTCCTTCAAACGTCAAATCTCAAACTCAAAGTCACCAAACTCTTTCTCTCAATGAATTCCCCTCCTTTCAGAAGATCTACGCTCACTACTTTCGATCTTCAAGAACAATGCATTGCAAAAAACTCGACCTAGCAAAAAAAACCCACTTATCATGTTGTCATCTTCTCATCAAGATTCTTCCCCTTTCTCTCGTCAAACGCTTTCAAAGATTCTATTTTCTCCCTTTCTTCAAACTCTTCTCCGACTTTTTTCTGATCTTAATCTATTCTCTTATCTTTTATAATGTAATTGATCTTTCGTCCTCCTCCTCCTCTCCTCTCCTCTCCTCTCCTCTCCTCTCCTCTCCTCTCCTCTCCTCTCGTCTCCTCTTCTCTTTCTTTCTCACTTTTTGACCTCTTTCTGTCCATTCCGAACTTTTCCCCCCTCTCACTAATGAATCCATGAATCTTTCTGACTCTTTTCTGCTTCTTTTCTTCTTTTTTGTAATTCTTGTCTCTTTTTCTCTCAATAGCAATTAATCGTCTTTCACAATACGAAGAGCCATAATAGTGACCTTGTCAAATCAAACAAAGAGAGAGTAACCCTTTCAAGGTGTTGTTCAGACAATTCTTCAGAAGCAGCGAAGAAGGGTTTCAAAACAGAACTCCATAAAAATACAACATCAAAAAACCCTGAAGCCTCAACCTCTAACTGCGGTCTCTCTGCCCACCGATACCTTTCTCTCTCCTTCCAATTTCTCTTCCTTCGTGACATCCTTTTCGGGTCTGTTCCACATCGGAATGATTCTTCCCACTCCCTTACCAGGACTTTCACCCTCCACAGCTTCAGCTAATTGAGCTCTCCTAGCTTGTTTTGCAGCTCTTGATTCTGATCTAACACCTAACTCTGGGTTTCCCCGGTTCAACCCTTCTAATAGAACGCAAGCTTTACAGAGTTCTTGAGATGACATGTAGCCGCATCGCTGACAGGTACCTGTGAGAGCGCAGATAGAGGAGGGAGAAAGGGTGGCGAAAGAGGGGCCAGAAAATGCAATCAATTGGCTGCTGGTAGCGAGATTTTCGAGGACTTCTTCGTCATGCGCTTGGAAACTTTATTTCAACTCTTGAAAAGGAGATCAGAAGGAAAAGCGAGAAAGATTTTAAGAGTACTCACGAGCAATAGCCTTCTTAACTTCTCCTCCAACTTTTAATTTTTCTCCAGAATGAATGATGTCAATAATAGCAGAGGGTCTGATAGCTTCTAGATCCTTCAGGAAAGTCCTTGCATAACCTCTATAAGCATTCGGAGAGTAAATGCATTCTGTGGAAAAATAATCTAGACGCTTGAAGTAGGCGTACCTTTAGATTCAAGGGAGACGGCAAAGACAAGTCAGAAGACTGTGACTCAAATGGTCTCAGAAGAAGAGGGAAGGGAAAAGAGGAGGATGGAAAAGAGGAAAGGGGAGAGGAGCGGAGAAAGGCGAGGGGAGGAAGCACTCACATTACGATCTCCTTCTCATAAGCATACTTGAAAGGTTTACTCCTTCTAATTCCACTTCCACCGACATCTCCTGCACTTCCAGAACCAGAACCACACCCCCCTGAATTCTCGTTTTCTTCTTGAACTTCTCCACCTTTGGTACAGATTTCGACGCATCTTTCTAAACGGGATATGTCTCCTCGGAGAACTGTTGGAAAGAAGAGGTGCAAACAAGAGTTTCAACAAATTGATTGTTTGAGCATTCTGAGATTTTCGAAAATCAAGATAGGAGAGGAGAAGCAGGGAAGGGTTCTAGTCAGAGAACTTACTGTTCATGAGAATCGTTTCTGCTATGTCATCAGCGTTGTGTCCTGTTACGATATGATCGACTCCTAGAGAAGCAGCTCCTCTATCTAAAGCCTGTCTTCGGAAAACTCCACAGAAAGTACCTGTGAAGGATGAGGGTAGGAAGAGAGTCAGAGAATATTTCTTGAGGTGGCGGGCAGCAATTACGAGAGGAAGAGACGACCATTCTTCCTCTCAAAAAAACTCTTCTACACCTGAGTGAGATTTGAAAGATCTTCGAGGGTACCTGGCTGATCTCACGAGAGATTCAAGGCAGCATGACAAGCTTCACCTTTCATCCACCCAGCCTTTTTCTCACTCTTCTATCTGGCAGCCAAAACTCACAATTGTTCTTATTGCCAACACTTTTAACGATATCATCCATAGTCCAACCATAAAGTTCATTATAACCCAACACTTTCAGAGGTAGATCATACTGCAACTGATTCCTTTTGACAGTTTCTAAACTATCATCTCTATAACCAGTTATGCCTTCATCTATACTCAACAAGAACATATCTAATCCATAATCGTGTCTATCATTTAAAGTTTTCATGACATGAGCTAGAACTGTTGAATCCTTTCCACCTGAAGCACCTATAGCAACTTTATCACCTCTTTTGAATAATTGTGCAGAAATGATTGTGTCATGAACTTCTTCTTCAAAGACGTAGAAGAAACATTCTCGACAAACTAAAGATCCTGTCTTGGGTCTTCTAAGTACTGCTCTCGCTGAATTGCAGATAGCACAATTTCGAGGTGCCATGAGTTTTTGAGGATCTTCAGGTACAAGTTGATGGAGTGGTATAGTCGAGCTGTCAAGATGGGATTCAAACTCTTCCTTCCTCTTTTCCACTCTACTACCATCCAGACTCATTCTTACTTGAATCTTTCATTCCTTAGTTTTAAGCACTAGAGACTAACATGCAAGCTCATCCGATACCCAAATCACCAAAAACCAGGTCAGCTCCTCAAGCTTCCACTTCAACTTTCGACTTGAACTATTTACCTCATCCTTCAAAGACCGATTCAAATCTTCTAATTCTCTTTCACGGAATCGGTGACAATGAAAACAATTTCTCAAATCTAGCAAAAACGCTTCAGAACACTCTGCCTCAGACTTCAGTCTTGGTTTTGAGAGGTGGAAAAACTGTTCCAATGTTTCCAGACGCTTACTCTTGGTGGCAAAGCTTCGATCAATTGGGTGAAGGTAAGAAGCTTAAAAACTACAATATTACCATCCTTGTAGAGCGATCCAGCCAGGAAAGTCATTCTGACCAAAACTCTTCTCTCCTTCTCGCACTTCGACCAACTTTTCCAGCGGTCACGAATCCAAACCCAACTGCCTTCCTAACTTCCTTCAATAAACTTATAGATTATTTAAAGACTCCGACATCGAAAGGAGGAATAGGCTGGAGAGCTTCTTGCATTCATCTCTTCGGTTTCGGTCAAGGAGGATCCGCTGCTTTGGAAGGTGCTATCTCTTGGACTCGGAATCAGAGGCGAGGTGGTAAAGAACCTTCGGCTTCTTCAGCAAAAATCGAGGAGACAACAAAGAGCTCGAATAGTCTGGGAGAAGAGAAAACGATGGAGAAAGAGTTGGGTAGCATAGTCAGTGTTTCAGGAGGATTGCTTTCTGTGAGTCTTTCGTCATATCTGGCCTTTCAGGCAGTCTGACGTCTCTATTCTACAGCATCTTTTGACCTCAAGAATGTCATACTTAGAGAGAGCAAGAGAATCATCTATCAAAAACGGAATCCAACTCCTCTCAATCATAACTCTATCTCTCCCCGATTTCTTTTCACAGCACCCGACTTTCTCTCCTCCACTTTCAACGCCGATTTTCATCTTTCATAGATCTCAAGACTTCCACCGAACGTCGTTACCTTCAATCAAAAAGGCCTTCTCAAATGTCACAGAGCAGAAATCAACTTCGAAAGCTGGAATGGAGATGGATGAATCTATGCCTAGAGGAGATGAATGGGGTCTCATTATGAGATTTTGGTCAAAGTTTATAAGAAACCGAAATAGATGGGAGATAGAAGGAGAGGGAAGTGAGGAGGTTTATGAAGTTAGGAGTGGGTAGGGGGACCTAGCTTCATGTTCTTTATAATTCAATCTGGAAGAGACCTTGTTTGCTCACAAGCTGATAGATCAAAGAAGAGTCGATCTTATCTCAGGAATATCAAAAAGGGGTTTGGAGTCATCAAGCCATTCTTGTCAACATTGGTTGAAGACTCTCTCTTTCGAGAAAAGCTGTTGAATAAAATTTAATTCTTTACCGAGGCATAAATAAGTGACAGAAACTGAGGGGGAGGGGATAAATGAGAGGTTGAATTAGATCTACTACATGATTGGTGAAGACGAGATATGAGGAAATGTCGGGAATTGGTATGACTTTTTTGGGGGCGACTTTGGTAATTTGAGAGGGCGAAGAGGGGGAAAAGGGGGGAAAGAGACAAGAATCTGAAGATCATAATTTCCCATCATCTGAAGTCATTTTCTGAGGATCCCAAACTTCCGGAGTTGTCCACTTGTTAGATTCCCAGCTCTGTTGTTGATGGTCGTCGATAGAGAAGCTGTTGCGAGATTGACTTTGATCGATACTTTGATGTCTAAATCCCTCCTTCTCGTCTCTTAAATTCTCTTCTGGCTCTTGACTCTTGTTCTTGACGTTTAGAAAATCTCTTGAAGAAGATCTTGATTCGTGAATGTGGTCTGGAGATCCTATCATCGAGTCGATTCCTTCACCTTCAAAGACAGATTCCATTTGAGCAGCTTCAGAGTTATGAGTGGGATTAAAGCTGAAGGCGGTGTTGGTTGGATTGAAGAAGCTCTCACTGAGAAAGCTATCGTCTCTTTGAACGAAGCCTTCGCTAGCGGTGCTCATGGCTCCAAATGACTTTTGAGGGTTCAGATATCTTCCGGTACTTGAAGTTTGGAATTTCTCCTCTGAATAATCGTGTCCATCTTGAGCTTCTAAACCTTCGTTCATTTCCTCGTTTGATTTGACATTGCCAAAAGTGTCCACCTCGTTTGAATTAGAAGCCAGATCTTTAGCAGGAGTTTCAGCTGCTCTTCCTTTTAATTCCAGTATTTCTTTACTCCTGGTTCCTGTTCGTGAACGTGTCTTGGATTCGACCATGTTATCGAAGAAAGTCTGGTAGGTGTTCAAGAAGATGTTGGAGAATCTGGATGAAAGAGAAGGGCAACCCTGGGTCGGTACGTTGAAAAGTGAAAAGAAGTCCCAGCCAGCATGAATTGCTCAAAACCACATCTTATCCTCACGATATTGATCCAAACACAGCGGCTAACCAACCCGCTATTAGATTGTAAGTTCTGAAACCGTCGGAGAACGAAGCGTTGGATCTATCAGTGCCAACATCACCGGCTGAAGAAAGAGACCTCAGATTGGACTCACATGTAAACTTTGGTCAGTTCTTGAGGAGAAGCTATTGAGGCTTCATAGACTCTGAGGGAGATAAACATGGTATTGGCAACATAGCCCAAGACTGTGAGGAGGTCAATTTGGAAGTTCCGCGGTGAGAGCGTGACGGGATTCGATAAAAAGGTGAGTTTAGACACTCACCTGCAACATTGATAGAAAGAGACGTGATAATGATGTTGATTAAAGCGGAACGGAGAACCTCTGCTCGCTGAGAAGACGTCTTCGCTTTCGCCATCTTGTGGAGAAGAGAAAAAAGGGGGCGGTGGAAAAGCAGGTGAGTTAGATTTTGAAGCCAAGCTCGTCTCAGAAAAAGAACAGAGATCTCACCTTATTCTCCGGATTCTTAACTGGAGGGTAGAATGTCGATTGGACAGCTCTGTAAAGAAAGTAAGACGAGGTTCGATTTGTTAATCCAGGTAACAGTGTCACATTGTCGATTCGACGAATTCTCAATCTCACCTTTCTTCTTCTTCTGCGGCCGCTCTCTCGTCTGCATTCCAGCCTGGAGTTTGACCTTGAGTCGTTTTCGTAAGACTTCTGAATCCACCGAACACGAAACCAGCCGCCGTGATCTGACTGTTGATCTGAGAGATCAAGAAGAGAGAAGCGGAAGTGTAAAAGAGAAAGATGGTCGAGGCTACGCAGCAGAAGGTCAGAAAACCAGCTGAGATCCACCAAAAGGCTAGATGGAACGAAGAGAGAACAGAAAGGAAAAAGCAAGGAAGAATCAGAGAAGAAACCGAAACAAATAGTCCATTAGGTGAACTCACCCTGCGACCATAGGTTCCAAATCTCTATAGCATCTGCAGTTTGATCAATCGAGATAGGACCAGACCTTTGGAGCTTGAGTTCACCATCTAACTTCCTCCATAAGTCAAGAGCTTCTTCTGAAGGTACGCAAAGGATTTAGGTTAGCAGCTTGAACAAAGAGTTTCCTTTTTCTTCTTCTTCTGCTTTGCTCACCCCATTTACCACCTGCTTTGGAAGCGATGAAACTGATCACTATAGTGAAGATGAGAGGAAATCCAACGCAAAGGATGTTCAAGATGAAAGCCGAGGGAATGAAACGCGAGACATTGAATCTGCCTCCTCCACTTTGAGTTCGTGAAAGAATTCCTGGACATAAGAAGAAGCTACGGGAGTTCATGGAAAGGAACCGTGTTAGCAAACGCTCTGCGTGATTTGAACTCCTCGACATCGAGTCACATCTTCGGTCAACTGACACTCCTCTCACCTTCCCCAACTGGCACCTAGGGCTACATTACAAGGAATAGAGTATAATAGAGAGAAGGAATGGTCAGCAAATGGAGGCTTTGTCTCAATAATTAGATTCCGTAGTTGCTATGCATTTGCAGGCACGTGCATTCTTCATTCTCTCTCTCGGTCTTCCGAATCTTCCCTGTTCTTTCGGAGCACATTTCACTCAAAACCTCTCGAGAACATACTGACCTCCTATTACCAGCGGCAACCAAGCCAGAAGCATGAAGGCAGCTCGCCCTTTGGGATCAGCGTGTCCTTCGTCGATGGCTCTGGAGAAGAAGGTGTAACCGAACCATGTGATTGCCTGGAGACAAGAACACTTAAAGTCAGTAAGCTCAACAAGTCCTGTTTCTCTGATGAAAAGAGGAAGTAAAACGGAGATAAAGGAGAAACGGAACGCTTGTTGTGTACGCACAAAGATGCCTGCAGATGGAAATCCAAATTCAAGAAAGAGAGTAGGAAGTGGGTCAGCAGGCCGCTGAGGTCAGACCATATAGAGAAGATTGTTTAAAGCTGAGCAGAATTGAAAAGACGATCTACTGACCTTCAAACAAAATGAAGCTTGCGGTCGAATTTGGAACCAGCAATTTGATGTTAGAAGATGTTTGCTGAGACCTGAAGATCCAGAATTTTCTTTCGTAGATTTGTTTCATCTGGAAGGAGTATGATTGAAAGAAAAAGGTCAGTGAAAAGCTCTCTTGATGGTGGCTTTCTTTATCATTGCTTTCTCTCCTTTTTCTCACAATGATGAGAACTCCCCACAAGATGAGAGTAGACACTACTGCTATGATTATATAGATCTGGACATAGTAGCTAGACGGAATTAGAAATCTAAAGAAGGATTCCATAAATTTTCCAAGTTCTGGGGGAATGTACGGCAGAAGCTATAACGTCAATTCCGTTACAAAGCATACGCTGATTGAGACGAGTTCTCCTGAACGATACCTACCTTCAGTCTCATCCCCACTAAACTTGGGTAGCTTGAAGATCGATGGATTCACGGGATCCTTCTTGAACCTCGCCTCGAGGAGATTCAGAGCAACCATTCAGGTGTTGGGAAGAGAAGGAAGAAAGATTTCAGGATAAATTCAGAATCCATTGCTCTGGTGGAAAATTTGTTCAGGTCCGTGATTCTTTGGGATTTGGAATCTATAAAGGTAGGACTCCTATCTCGGTCCTTTTCAACCCCACTGAGGGGTTGGGCGTAGGAGGAAAAAAGGGGTTCGAGCGAACTCTACACAAAACATTGATTCTATACTCTATTACTCAACATCAAAATTGTTCTTTTCTCATTCTTAAATCTCAACAACAATGAGGATACATTTCAACAGACCTGTTTGTTTAAATCAAGAGAGCACCAACTACAATCGAACCAGCAAGTGCAGCGTACATCGACTGAGACACAGGAAAAGAAGCACCAGAGTTATCATCATCAATGGCGTTTCGAGTAGCGTTTCCAACAGCAGTGGTGTAATTGGTGATCCCGTCTGCGATCGCTCCAGTCACATTGTGAAACGCATCTCCGACTGTCGACAGGATTCCGTCTCTTTGAGCTAGAGCATCACTGGGAGGGAGAGAGACATGGCGAAGCAAGGAATCCAGAGGTTCAGCAGTCAGTTGGATAGAACAGATAGAATGAGACCTTGAAAATGAAAGTGGTGGATCCGGTCCTCTTCAGTGAGAAGCGAACACTCACTCTCTTGAGAACTGAGGCGAAGCAAAGGCTGAGCTGGCACTGACTAGAAGAACGAGAGCGGCTGAAGATGGGGTGATTTTCATTTTGGAGGAAGAGTGCTGTTTGAGTTGAAATTGAAATTAAGAACTAAGCAGAATTGGGACGGCCGGCGTCGAGAAAGAAGTTGAGTAGAAAGTTGAGTTGGTTCTGGACGAGGAAAAGTGCCTTCGACCATTAAGATTTGGCTCCTTATTTATACGTCTTCCAGGAGTTGGAGGCAGTGCGACACCATTTTGAAGGTGCGATAGCGATTGAGTATTGAGGGCAGGTGGAAGGAGATGTTCCCATGTTGGAAACTTCAATTCGGCACGATCTATTATTTGAAGGCAGATCACGAGAAATTTAGGTCGTCATTTTTGAGTTGTGTAACGGTGCATACGTTCTTTTCCAATCAAAAGAAGAACGTCAGCGTCGTCATTGAACCCACTGAGGGGTCAAGAAATAGAGGGCAAGGTTTGGGCTCGGAGTGAGGATCTTTCCTCAACAGAAGCTACTCTTACTTTCTCGAAAACACACCTGGATCTGAGGATTATGTAGAAGAAATCTAGACGAAGTATCAAAGTTTGCCTTTCTAATCCAGTCTATTCAAAGTATCAAGCCAGCTTCCGTTCCAGACCGATTCTTCAGAGCGTTGGCTGATATCAGATCCACAAAATCGAAGATCTGAGCTTACTTCTCAGCTGCGATCGAAGGGAAGACTAGGGTATCTTCAAAGTTGATGTCGCTTTGACAAAAGTTCCATGGGGCGGAAGAGATAGCGCTGACAGAGAGAGACTTCCAGAAAAAGGGGTGATGCAAAGGAGTCGACGAGCTTTCAAGGTTGACTCAGTACCTTTCCTGAAGGGATCCATACTTCCGTGTCACAGTGAACAGTCCTTCCACCTTGCTTCTAGATTCGAACTGTAAGGAGATCAGGCCTTTGTTAAAGCAAGTTTCCAAATTGCGAGTCAGAATAAAGAGACGATCACAAAATGAGACGAAGATGATATGTTTACAATTCAGCCACTGGAAACACTACCTTCTACATATAAAACCTTTAGACCTCCAGTAAGAAATCCACATCTTGACGTCCAACTTCCTAGCTTCTCTCAAACTCTTGCTCGCCTTCTCTGAGAAGGTTGTGTTCAATCTTCTGACACTCATGGCTTCTTTCGATCCATTCGAATATCCGGTGTCGCTCTCTGAGACATTTTGAAAGAAGCTGAGAAGCTTTCGGGCTGGCATGATTTCGAGAGGAACGCTTGAGGCCTCAAGCTTCTCTAGCCACGTTGAGTAAGGGACCAAAGGGACCTTAAGCTCATCGGATAGAGTGGAAGAGATGAATTTCCAGGTTGTAGGATTTGGATGGGCGATGTGAAAAGTTTGATGAGGCGAAAGAGAAGTGGGAGGAGTGACTTCTCCGTCTAGTTTTGAGAAGCCAAAGTCTAGAATGGCAGAAGCAACGTCTTCAGAGCTGATCCAAGTGACGATGACTTCCTCATTCGGGAAATTGGGTAGGCAGCCAAGATGCTGAGCTGAGTTGACCATCGCTGGAAACCAATCCGACGTACTCCAAGATCCATTCGACGATCCAGAGATCTGATCTATTCTGACAGCGCAAGACTCCAGCCCCGCCTGAGAAGCGTTGACTGTTAGAGGCCAGAAAATGGGTCAGCTCTTGTAGTCCAAAAGCCTCGAAAACCAAATCGACTCACCTAGAATCCGCTCGGTCACGGCCTTTGATTCTCCATATCCTCCCCCAACTGAAACCTCCAATCGATCCAAGAAGTCTTCTTCTGGAACTGGCTTTCCTTCTTCGTTGAAACCTCCCACAGCAGCTATTGAGCTTGTGAAAATGAACTTCGGAGGATTGATTTTGGGAGAGTTAAGGGCGAGATCGACGAGATTCCTTGAACCCCTGATGTGCTCTTCGAAGCTTCCTAGGGACAGATTGAAATCCAGCCTCCAAGCGCTGTGGATGATGAGAGTGGTCGAATCTCTAAGTTCAGAATAGAGAGTCTCGTTCAATCCAAGTTGATCTTGATCCAAATTGGTTTCGACTAGTTGTAGCTTCCTTGAAGCAAGGAGAGTTGCTTTTAAGCCTTTGTCCTCAAAAGCTTCCCTTTGACGGATTTCTAGCGACTTAGAGGATGATGGTCTATTGAGAGCAAAGACTTGAGAGACAGATGGATTCCGCAGAAGGTGAGATAGAAGAATCGTTCCGAGGGATCCAGTGCTTCCAGTGAGAAGTACCACTTCGCCTTTAGGCTTCTGCGTAACAGCGATGATTCGGGAAGGAAAGGTGTAAGAGTACTTCTGAACCATCGCCTCCATAGCTTTGATGTGTTGAGTTGTGTCAGAGACTGAAGAAGCATCTGTTCCTTCGATGACCTTGAAGAAAGCCGAAGACAAACTGGCGATGGTTGGAAAGTTGAAGACTATCTCTGGCTCTAGACACTTTCCAGGGATAGACCTGGACAGTATTGTTCTGATTCTGTTCGCCCGTAGACTGTTGCATCCAGTAGCAAAGAAGTCTTGATGCTGATTTATTGAGCTTTCGAGTGCGACTTCGACAGTGTTGGCGACGAATGAAAAGGCTGCGTTAAAAGAAGGAAGGAAGCGAAGGTGAGGGGTCTACTTCGCCTTCTAATGAAGCGAAAAGCACTCACCATTTTCTTCATCCCATACAGAGGGAATCACCACTTGACATTCCATTATTTCATCTGCGGATCGATAAATTTCTTCGATTTCTTCTGAATAAGACTTGAGGATGGCTCCACCTCTAATAGATCCCTTGGCTGTATAGGTGAATGGCTTTGAAGGTGATGCTACGATGATCATGTTCTTGCTGAGAGCGCTGTGAACAGGAGCAAGTTGATTGGCTGTGGAATGCAAGGAAGTTAAGGGAGGATCGGCGAAGGGTAGAGACGAGTTAGGTGAGAATCAAGCTCAGTTCATGGGAGCACAAGGAGGACTAACCTTTCTCAACAGTTGCCCAGATGGCTTCTCTGAACTCAGACACACATTCAATTTTTGTGCCTTTTGATGGTTCAATTAAGACGCCAGCTTGATGCTTTTGTCGACCGAAGTACAAAGCGGCAGAGATCATTGGATCTGTAGCCAGGATACCCTGCAGAGGTCCAGGATTGGTCTTCTCGCCTGTCGAGTCTGAATACGAAAGAAGAAAAAAGACAAGCAAGAGTGTAAGGGAGGAAATGAGAAGGTAGCCTGATGTGATTGATTTGCAGCTTCCTGTTTCCACCTTCCTCTTCACTCCTGACTCCTCTCGATTCGACTTCCTATTCTTTGATGTGAAATCCTACTCACGTATGATCTGGTCGTCTAGGCGCCCAACTACCTTAACATAAATGTTCCCGCCTCTTTCCACCTTCTCAACTAAATCGCTTGTAGCGTACACTTTCTCGCCTTCATGAACATCATTAAAGACATTCGGAGAATAGTGAGAAGTGGAAGCGATCAGCATTTCGTACTGATCGGAATCAGATTGCGATCGAAAGAGCATCCGGATTTGAGGATTTGGCTGGAAATGGAACTTCAGAGGATCGGACGAAGCAGAAGAAGTGACCGGATATTTTGACATTATTCCACATTCTGTGCTCCCAAGGGCGCTGATCAGTTGAATTCCTTGTTCATCTCGAAGATTGGAGGCAATTTGAGGACAAAGAGGGCCACCTGAACTAATGCATCTCATCTTCTTGAGCTGCTTCTCTGCACCTCCTGTTTCGCTCCAAGCCTGGTAGAATGCTGGGACGGCGAGTAAGAACGTCGATTCCAGCTGAATTGCTTCCGATAAGGTTGACTCTGGGGTAGGAGGCTTATAAAGGAGACAAGAAGAGGGGACGTTAGGAGGAGAATCAGTGGCACGAGATGGGAAGGATGTGCTTACCTTTGGAGTGCGAGGATCTCTCAAGCCCAACGTCGATCCTCCACCTAGAGAAGAAAGCAATCCCCACTGTATACACATAGCGTGGGAGCTGGGTAGTTGACCGCAGAACAATGTCTTGCCCAGGATAGGCTCTTCTCCGAAGTTCAACAGACGAAAGCACCACATCATACTAAAAAGAGGATACGTGATGGGCTTGGGGAAATCTGTTGAACCCGAAGAGTGTAAAATCATAGCAGGCTCATCCCATTCTCGTTTGGGCGAGGTTTGAAGGAATTGAAAAGAGGAATCGAGCTGAAGAAGGCGAGTGAGAGAAGGGTACTGAATTTGAGGCAGATTCAGTTCTGCAAAGAAATCGAAGTCTTATCAGAATCTGATCAGTAAGCTCGTTTTGACTCAAGCCGAGAAAAAAAGGTCTTTGACTCACCAATCATAGAAGCACTTTTGGGCCAACAATCGACGACAAAGCTTGCCGACGTCGCTCGCAGGAGGTGCTCGACAGCTTCTTTAGAGTTGTTGCTAGAGATTGGAAATGGCACAGCTCCTGCTCTCAAACATCCCAAGATGAGGACGAAGTAAAGCAGAGTCGATTCGCCTTCTCCTAAGAGCGCAATCACTGGCCTTGAAAGAGCTCCACCGGTACCTTTCGAAGGAGACAGGTCACCGCCCCTTAGATCGACTCCAAGATTTTCAGAGATATCAATCGCCCTATCGAAGAAGAAAAGAAGAGGAGTAAAGAAAAACTGAGCTCGGTGGCAACTTTCTCTAGCTCTTTTCCCTGT
Organism: Golubevia sp. BC0850; assembly: GCA_012976225.1. NCBI lineage: Eukaryota > Fungi > Basidiomycota > Exobasidiomycetes > Golubeviales > Golubeviaceae > Golubevia > Golubevia sp. BC0850. The sequence goes on from JAAVVG010000043.1 coordinate 39,983, forward strand.
ACTGACTGCTGTTGCACCATGCGCCCAAACTCCTTGAATTTCAGTTCCTTGACCAGTCCTGAAGCTTGGTCGATCCATTTGCTCCAGACCCAATTTGGAGAGTGGGCGATGTGGAAATCGAGGACGTCTGAAGGAGAACAGCTACCATCGAGAGGCGGAGCGGTAAAGGTTTCATTACTTTCTTGAGGATTCATGTCTGGGGTTTGGCGAAGTCCAGGCATTATTGAGGAGCGTCGAAGGTTGAACCAAAGAGAACAGGTATGAGAAAGCGGAAGAGAGAGAAAAAGTCAGAGATCGAAGACTCCCTCTTAATGACCTCCACCCATAGAAGGATTGGTAATATAACCACTATCTCAGATCACTCGATCTGGCATTTAATCAAACTACTATCTTCACCTCACGATAAACAAACCACCACGCGTCATGTAGCGTGCAAAAAAGTAACCGACAACGGCCGCACTAAAAATACAAATCTACACGCCGTTCGTTTCACACAGAAAAAGTCGTTTTCAATTAGTTGTTGTGCAGTATTCTTTCACAGAGGTATTTGAATCTCCAAAACAGAAACATTCTCTTATCCTCCCAATCTTCTAAGTAATCTTGACTGGGAATGAGTCAGAAATGTTTAAGCACTCCGGATTTTAAACCGTCCATTCTCATGCTGACTACCTCTGGACCTTTGACCTTTCCGCCTTCTAGAGTTGGCTGCAAAACAGACTTCAACTTGTTCTTCTTCACCTCGTTTTCGTTGGCTACGGTGAACGTCGGTTCCAGCTTATAGGTCTGACGGAGAGGACCTTCCAGAAAAAGGGGTGATAGTAAAGGAGTCGACATAGTAAAGGAGTCGACACTTGAAGCATCGACATCTCTTTCGTTAGGTTCACTTCCATCGCTATCCTACTGAGCTTCCGTTGATGGAAGCTTTACTTCCAGCTGAAAAGGAGTCAAAACTGGGCCAAAAGACTTCAAACGAAGGAGTAGTTCTTGTACTCTTACAGGGCTTCGCTCGTCCCGCTCTAAAGACTCTTTAGAACATGGAATATGGTTTAATGTCAAATAGCGCTCAAGATCTAAAACAACAATGCACTAGCCACCACTGTTCCAACAACAGCCGCATACATGGAATGATCAATTGAAAAAGCTAAGCCAGCGGCATTGTCGTCATCATCGTCTAAATCGTCTCTAGTACCATTTCTAATGGCAGAAGTGATAGTTTGGAGCAAATTGGGAGAATCAGTATCATCATCATCATCATCTTCTTCTTCTTCTTCTTCTTTTGTAGTGTTTGCGTTTTGAACTGAAGAAGTCAAATTGCTGATCCCACTTTTCAAGACGTCTCCGATGTTTTCTCCTTTCGCTATAGCTCCGGTTGCGTTTTTCAGAGCATCTCCTATGGCTCCATCTCCGATTGCTGAAGTTGTGTTTCGAATGACTTCGGCTAGGGTTGAGTTTCGAAGGGCATCTCCGATGGATGCGAGGATGGTTTCCCTGATAGCAACGAGGCAAAAGGATGTCAGAAGAAGAAGAGGAGGGTTTGAGGTGCCAAAAACCAAAAAGACTCAGCTCCATAAGCTCCTTTTGTCAAAGACCAAAGAACAAAAAATTGGTTCTGGCGACGAAGAATGTGAAGATTCGACTCACCCTGTTGGCTGTTGGGGAGAAGCCAAGGTCGAGCTGGCACTGGCGAGGAGGATTAGGATAGTTGAAGAATTGATGAATTTCATAATGATGACTTTGAATCTGAAAGGGGAGAGTTTGAGATGAAGTTGAGTGAAAGTGAAAAGTAGAAGAATCAAAAGGACGACCAGCGTCAGAAAAAAGAGAGTAGAGCTTGAGAGTGGTTGAGATGGTTCTGGACGAGGAAAAGATTCGAAGACCTGATACAACACTTCCATTTTATACTTCAGTTTCGAAAGGGAGAAATGCGATCAAGGGGTAATGCTCTGAAGAGGGGAGAGAGCTCATGCACATCTCTGAAGGGAAGGGTCGAGTTGCAATTCTTAGCTTTTCCTTTATGTAGCACAATACTTCAAACGTAAAAGAAGTAGACATGATCGGGTACAAACCTTTTTGGAGGTCGTTAGAAGGAACGGTCCGAGTTCCAAGCCTTCTGATTTCTGAAGCGGGACCGCAGAGGGACCACTTCTTAAATCCAACATAACGATGTCTTCTATCCTGGGAAAGAGAAGCAGAGACATGCTGAACTCACTTCCTGGCAAACCAGGGACTTCCAAAAGGATGACCACTTCATCAGCTTCAACTTCTGGTTTGCCTCCAAATCCATATTCTTCTCAAGAACTTGATTCATCCTCTTCTTCCAAAGTTGCCACATCTAGTCTATCAAGACATCAAATCTCTTATTATGCAAGCAAGAAGCAACCCACCTTTCAACAGCCTTCTCAGATAGCTTCATTCTCTTATGATGGACAGAGGAACTTGATTCACGATGATAGCTCTCTGCAAGAGTATCATCATCCTTTTGGACTAGAGAATCAGAACCACGTCGATTTGAATAGAGGTATTGAGGATTGGGTAGTAAGAGATGAGAGTGTGGTGAGTCAACTTGCTGATTAGAGGAGAATCGATGGAACAGGAAAGATATGAGTGGGTAGGAAGGGAAGAAGGTGGTGGGAGAGGTCCTCGCCATCAACGCTTCTCTGAAGGTTGGTTGGATTGATCAGGACTTTATGGAGATGTTACCATCTATGAGATCGCGATAGAAGCACGAGTAGACTGGACGAAGAGAGAGCATAGAGCTTCGATCTCTACCTTAGAAGGGGCTTCATATGATAAGCGTTCTCATCGTCGCAGGAAACTTCAGGTGTTAGAGCTTTGGATTCAAAGTTTTCATGTGATCTTTCTCATTCCTTTTCCGTCAGATACAGTTCTGGCCTAACTTCGTTACTCACAGCCTCCTATCTCTCCATCTTTCTCACCCCGAAACAGAATGAGCACCTCGACTCTCTACTCTTCTCTCTGATGCATAAGGCTGGTCATTCATACTCTAGCTCCACTTCAGAAGCGAAAGATCTCCCAGGACCTACGGTCAGCCCTGACGAAAATCTAGACCGAGATCGTTCAAGAGCAAATGTTATCACTTGGAGAGGAATGATGACTCGATTGAGTACCGCTTTGTATGAAAATCAGCAAGGCTTCGAGATGAATGTCATGCTTGTCAGTCGCCGTCTTCATCTCAGAACAATCGAAGTAGTCGAAGAGGAGGAAGGAGACGAGAAGAATGTCGAGGCAAGACTCGTAGGAACTGACACGCTGATTCTAACCCTTCAATTCGGTAACTAACAGCTTGGAGACACTTTATACATTGAAGAGCACGTAGACTCTGCATCTTCACAGCGGAAGAAACAACAGATGGAAGATGAGAGACAAAAGAAATTCACCTTTTATGGTAAGCTCTTGGTTCTTCCCTTTCTCGCTACCCCCAATCCTTCTGCCTCTTCAACAGCCTTAAGCAAAGATTGACTGCCTTCGACGTCTCCTGATTGCGCTCTTCCCTACTTTTTCCTCTAGGCTACAATTTCGAATCTTACTGCACCCACAAACCAAAAAAGCCACCTTCAAATCCTTCCGAAACTTGGTCAGGTTCGCCGAATACCAACATTCAATGGTGTTCGGTAGTCAAAACTTCTCTTGGAAAGAGTCGGATCTTAGTTGGAGGAGAGGTCGATTGCATCAAACCTGTAGATCCATATGGAAACGGAGGTCAATTGGTTGAGCTCAAGACTAGTATGACGATTAGGAATGTCAGAGACGAGGAAAGATTTGAAACCAAGATGCTGAGATTTTGTGAGTAAGAGTTGAGGGGTCTGAACACAAGGCGTTTGATTTCTGACTTTGATCTTTGATTTGGCATGGGAAAAGACATGCAGAGCTTTTTGTTGGGAGTGCCATTCGTTGTGGTTGGTTTCCGAGATTTCAAAGGAATCTTGCAATCTATTCAAGAATTCAAGACGCTGGAATTACCCAGGATGGTGAGGAACAAGGTGAGTTCTCTAAAGCCCGTGGTTTCATGTCATTGTTCGTTCCCTCCTTTCCTTTCCTTTCCTTTCCTTTCCTTTCCTTTCCTTTCCTTTCCTTTCCTTTGCTTTCCTTTGCTTTCCTTTCCTTTCCTTTCCTTTCCTTTCCTTTCCTTTCCTTTCCTTTCCTTTCCTTTCCTTTCCTTTCCTTTCCTTTCCTTTCCTTTCCTTTCCTTTCCTTTCCTTTCCTTTCTTTTCCTTTGCTTCCATCTCATTCTCTTGACCTCTTCTTCGCCTTCTATCTGATTTATCCACAGCCACATGCCTGGGATCCTCTAGCTTGCCTCTCGTTCGCAGAAGAGATCTTGGATTTCGTCCAGAAAGAACTGCAGGCAACTTCTTCCCCAAAGCCTATAACTTCAACTTCAGCTAGTTCAGCCACTCATCCAGTCTATCGAATTTCTTTCACTTCTCCTTTCAGTCAGATTCAGTTGCGAGAATTGAGTGAAGATGAAACTCTGGATCAAGTTCAAGGAGGTGATAAATCAAAAGGTGGAATTGAAAGAATTGGATTTCTCCCGAAGGTTTATTACGATTTCGCAATGAAGAAATGAAACACCTTGAACATTCTTTGGCCGTGTGAGATCGTGAGACACGTTCTTACACAAGATCTGTCTTTCCCATCCTCTCCGTCGAAAACCATGCAAACCGATCACCCAGCTCCATGACTTTCTTCTGATCTTCGCCTTTCTCAACATCGACTTTCATGAATTCATCATTGGGGGAAGGGAGAGATCTCTTGCAGGGTTGAGGGATAATCCTCTCCTTTTGAAGCGTCGCCGACTGCAGAGGAGAGAAGCGGAAACAGTAATTCGATTTCAAATGGGTCGACATGCATAGAATTGAAAAGAACAAATGAGTCGATGTGCTCTTTTCACCTGTCTCGCCTATCGCCAAAATTCTCAGCTTGACCTTTCCATTTTTGACCCTCTCATTCTCTTTCAACACTTGTCTTGCCTCCTTCCAAAGATTGAGATGACGGAGGGTGGTCGCCTCTTCGAAGTTAGCATCGATTGGTATGGAAGGTAGAGCTATCTCCTTCAAGCTAGGGAAAACATCGGTTGAGATGAAAGTCGAGATGTGCCTCTCTTCCTCGAAGTCATCATCGCCCTGGGGCTCAGATTCTCGGAACCAGTAGCATCTCTCTCTATTGTGTTTCGAATTCATCATCCATCCTGATCTCGATCCACAGGGCTGTGGTGTTGACTCTAAGAACATGCAACATTCAGCATTCCCTTGTTAGCAGTGGTGGACAGATGAGAAGCAAAGTAGACCGCAAAAATCTCAAAAATCCAATTGCCAAATCGATATTCTACCATCTTTCGACCCGACCGCTAGAAAGTTCGATGCCTCTGACGAGTCTATCCTTGACTCTTCACAACTCTCCTCCGAACTTTCATTTGACACATCTTCTTGCCCTTCGCCTTCGCTTTCACTTTCACTTTCTCCCTCGTTGGCAAATTTCCTTCTCGCCGACCTATCATCCTGATTTCCCTCTGGCTCAGCATTATTGAATTGTAATCCTTTCATTCCCAATTCTAAACTCCCATCTGCGTTCGTTTCTCTCTTCTTTTCTTCATTAACTTCGGATTTTTGGATCCTATTTTGTCCTCTACTCTCATTCAGAAAACACACTGCTTGAATGCCATCTCTGTGATACTTCAGCGTTCCTAGCGATTTCAGAAGACTCGATTTAGAAGTCAAAGAGTGTAGTCTCACACTTTTGAGATCGCATTGGGTCGACGAGAAAGTGAGTGACAAGTTGAGAAAGAAGAGAGAGAAATGCAGAGTCAGCACTTCAGTCGAGAGAAAGAGGGACAAAGCTGCTGAACGCAACTGTCTGGTCTTCACGGCTTTCTTTTCCCCCTTGATAGTCAGAATTCAAATATGAAGTACTCACCTTCCATCCCAACCTCCGATAGCGCAGACCTTCCCATTTTCCGAGATCGAGGTGCTAGATCTTCCAGCATGATTGCTCTTCAAAACTTGAGCTCGAAGAGTTGAAGAGACATCTTCTTCTTTTCGATCCTCGGTGGAGGTCGAATTTACTTCTGACTTTGAGATAGAGGAAATCTCATCGAACAGTCGATACTTCACAATCCTTTCGTCTGCACCAACTGAAACTGCGGTGTTGTTGCATAGATCGAAGCTCAAAGACATGACTGTTGGAGAAGTAGAGAGGGTTGGTGAGAAAATGTCAGCGTCTTGAGATGTACAAGGACAAACAACGCTTCACTTTAGGAGATCCATGATTCAGCTGACTGTGCTTCAAGAGAGAGAAGGAACAAAGGAAGCAAGAATCAGGAAGGGGCAAAGTCAAACTCACCAGGTTCTTTGTGTTCTCTACCGGTCCAAATTCTTTCCCACTTCCCTTCCTTCCCTTGCAAGATCTCTCTCGGATCAAATTTCTCTGAAAATGAAAGGAGAGAAACACTTCCATCTTCATACCCAGCTACCAGATGTAGCCTTCTACTTCGATCTCCTTTGCTTCCATTCGATTTGGTTCGGAAAAGTTTCATAGACATGACGATTCCGGTCTTCACTTCTCCCTTTCCCTGTGCTTCTTCTTCAGCAGCAGCCTTTGCTCGACTACTTCCAATCGTTTCTTCTTCTTCTTCTTCTCCAGCCTCTTCCACTGTGGCTTTTCTAGCACCGCTTGAACTTGACGAACCAGGTTTTGATGTGTAACTGAAGGGAGGTTTCTTCGGAGTGAGTGATCTTCCGATCGCCTCGTGAACTCTTCGACCAGATGGGAGATGATAGACGTCAATCTGTTCGAGGTGGAGAACAAAGGCGAGAGTCGGATTGCACGAAACATGGATCCAGAGAGAGATTGGTAATTTATTAGGATAGTGACAACACATTCTTGGAGTTTAGGATCTCGAAAGGTTGCATAAGAGTCGCATCAGAAGAGAAGAACTCACGAATTCAGCAGCCAAGGTGTTCGGCACAGCAATCAATAGTTCATCTCCCTCTTCTCCTTTTGTCTCTGTTCCTGGACTTTTAAGGGTATTGGTGTACCCAGATCCATGAAATTGAGGTAGCAAAATGGCGCTGAACCGACAGAAGTTCAATGAGTTAACCTTGAGCGAAAAGGTCTTAGTCGGTATTGGAAGAGATTGAAGTAGAGAAGACGGTAGAGGGGAGGGTGGGAGAGAGACGATTTGGGCATTGGAAGTATTTGATGAGGTGGAACTTGCAAAATTCGAAGCTGGGTTCGAGGTAGAGTCAGCTGAAGCTGAAGAGGTTGAGGTTGGGTTTGCTAAGTCCCAGACGTGAAGATCGTTATCTCTTCCATGACTGAATGGAGAAGGAATGCAGAGTATGTTTTTGCACATAGATGGATGAGATGCACCGCAGAGTCGAAAAGGAGGGATGAAAGAGAGACGAGAGGCAGAGAGAGACACGGGTTCAACCAGCAAGCAGAGGAATCGCTGGCTTTAGTGAGTCAACAACGGACTGAAATCAGATAGAAGTCTCTATCCTGGTCTAGGAAGATAACAGCAAAGGGACGCAAAGGAAACGCTCGTCATTGCAAGCAAGAACTCACGTTAAAATCCAACCATTTTCCAGAATCTCTACTCCCAAGACTGGACTATCTTCATCTTTTCTTCTTTCACCTTTCCCATCACTTTCCAAACTTTTTCCATGAGCTTTCCAAAATGCTACGGGTCGATAGTCGTTCAAGGAAGTGATTGAGATTCTTCCGGCTGAATCTGATGAGATGACGAACTTCTCCTTCCGCCTCCTGGAGCGTTGATGAGACCGAGAATTGAAAGGAGAATGAGTAGCGAAATCTATAGAAGTTATCGAAGAAGGAGAATGATGTCGTAGAATCCATAAAGGAGTTGGAATCCCTTTGCCTTTGCCTTTTCCTTGAGAGATCATCTTTAAAGGATCGGACGTAGAGGAGAAGTCCTACTTCTGGCTCCCTGGAGCAGCCCTCTGAGAGAAGAATAGATTAGATTACTCTGCTGACTTGCTAAAGCCTGCGAATAAGAGGTAGAAAGAGAGTAGGTTGGAATGGGAGAGGGAGTAAAGTCTACTTCTCTCTCTTCTCTCTGCGGAGAGATCAGTAGTTTACGCTAATTAACCCATCCCCTCCCACACACCATCACTACAAATTCTATTCCAATATCTTCTTACTTCCATCTTCAACTTCAGCGTTTCAACTCGTCAAAGATTAACCTCTTCAGAAGGTCGCCTTAAGTAGACCCGCCTTTTCAACCTTTGTTGCTTTTGCAAGGTGAGTTAGAAAGATAACAAAAGGCAGTTAGGAGAAGTGTAGAGTATGGTATGGAATGGAATCGGATGAGCTTGATGAAAGACATAGAAAAACAGAAGAGATACAGGCTACGTACTCAAGATTAGCAGCCAGAAGAGAAGAGAGAGAGGGAAAGGGGATGGATGGCTTCGGTCAAAGGGATTCAAGATCAAAGAAAGGGATGAGATGGCCAACTCGATTGGATTGTCAATGGCAACTCGCTGCTAGACTATGGTTATGATGCTATAGATCTCAATTCAAAGCATTTCTTTCCAGGTCAAGAAGAGAGTTGGAAAGACTGAAGACGTACTGATGGGCACCCATAACCTTTCGATAAGGTTTCTTGGGTTAGAACTCCCCGACTTGCCCATCTCTCTTCTACCTACCTTCTTTTCTTTTTGATGATCTACCATTTGAATCTTTTCAATCACTCAGGTTAAGCTCGGGGCTTATTGACTCATTGTCACGTTCAATCCCTACAACTGCTGATCTCCCCTCTTCCCCTCCCTCCGACATCTCATCCTTTCATCCCCTAATACCAATCTCCCAGCCCTCCTTTTTCTCTCTTCCTCCTCATCTTCTCACCTCTCATGACTTCCATAGAGAACCCCTCAATAGGAGGCAACCGTCGAGCAGCAGCAGCAGCTATGATAGCTGCTAACAATTCATCCTCTTCTGCTATCGCTTCCTCCTCCAACAATCCCAATTCAAATCAAGGTGGTGGCGGTGGAAATAGAAATACAAATCGTTACTCAGTGACTGCTCTTTACTCATTAGCGGCCGAGAATGATTTGGAAGTAGAAGACGATTTAGCTAGAGCTCAGAAAAGGTTAAGAGAATTGAAAGGGAGGATTAGTACTCAGAGCAAGAAGAATTTCGTTTTGGAAAGGGATGTTAGGTACTTGGATAGTAGGATTGCGCTTTTGATTCAGAATAGGATGGCTTTGGATGAGGTGAGTGAGAGAGAAGGGTAAGGGAGGAGGGAGGGAGTGATAGAGGAGAGATGGGAGAAGAGAAGAAGAATAGAGAGATGGATCGACCTTAAGAGTGGGTGGAGGAAAGCTTAGATGATTGGGGTCCTAACTCGATCGACTTGATAGAGGGATGAATGGGAGGCGTGCGAATGGAAACGTCGAGAGATCCAGAGCTTGCAGATGCTCGCGGAACCTGGACATAGATAGGAATCAAAGTCAATGCAACTTGAATCTAATATCTCCTTTTGATTTTTCACCTCAGCAATCGGAAGTAGCCTCAACTCTTGAAGATCAAGATCAAACTCTCTCGACAGCTTTAGATGATCGTAAGATGCAACAATACGGTAATCTCTTCTTCCTCTTACAATCAGAACCAAGACATACAGCTCAACTTTGTAGGCTGGTTAGTTTGGCTGAGATCGATACGTTGCTTCAAACTGTCATGTTCACTCTTTACGGAAATCAGTATGAGAGTAGAGAAGAGCATTTGTTGTTGACTATGTTTCAGGTGAGTGTCTGAAAGTGTGGAATTGACGGAAGGAGAATGAAAAAGAGGAACCGGAGAAAAGAAAAGAGAGGTTCGACTGAATTTATTTTTCCATTTGGTCTCAACAGTCTGTTCTGTCGGCTCAATTCGAAACAGCTACAGAATTTGGATCTCTACTTCGAGCAAACACTCCAGTCTCACGAATGATGACAACTTACACTCGAAGAGGACCTGGACAATCTTTCCTCAAAGACGTTCTAGCAGAGAGGATTAACTCTTTAATCGAACACAAAGAACTCAATCTGGAAGTCAACCCTCTCAAAGTCTACGAACAAATGATTACTCAAATCGAAGAAGATTCAGGTTCACTTCCAGCCAACCTGCCAAAGGGAGTTCCACCTGAGGTAGCTCAAGAGAATGCAGATGTTCAAGCTATCATTGCTCCTAGACTGACTATGTTGATGGAAATCGCTAACTCCTTCCTCAATACGATCATCAACGCTATTGATGAAGTTCCTTATGGAATTCGTTGGATTTGTAAACAGATTCGATCATTAACCAAGAGAAAATACCCAGATGCTACGGATTTCGCTATTTGTTCTCTTATTGGAGGGTTCTTCTTTTTAAGATTTATCAATCCTGCTATTGTTACTCCTCAAGCTTATATGTTGGTTGATGGTTTACCTGCAAAACATCCTAGAAGAACTTTGACTCTTATCGCTAAGATGTTACAGAATCTAGCTAATAAGCCAAGTTACTCGAAGGAGCAGTACATGATGAGCTTGAATCCTTTCGTCGAGAACAATAAGACTAGGATCAATGCCTTCTTGAATGCTCTTTGTGATGTCGGAGATTTCTATGACACTTTGGAGGTGAGTGGCAGAGAGAGAGAAGGGAATGTATGCGCTACGTCAGAGATCCTTTCTGACCTCATTGCGACCCCCTCTCTTTTGTTCCTTTTCCCCTCAGATGGATCAATACATGGCCCTTTCGAAGAAAGATCTCGCAATCTCAATCACACTCAACGAACTCTACAACACTCACTCTCTAGTAGCACAACATCTAGATGTCCTCTCCCCAAACGACAAGCAACATCTCAGAATTCTCATCGACGAACTAGGACCTTCTCCAGGACAGGTCCCAAGAAAAGAGAATCGTACAGTCGAATTACCTTTATTCTCTCGATGGGAGACTCCAATCCAAGATCTAACAACAGCCTTCATGTCCGAGAACAATGTCACTCAGAACGACATCTTATACATGGAGACCAAATCGATCTTCGTTCAGCTAATCCGTTCAATTCCTCAACTCCAAAACAAAAGACCTCTCAATTTACCTCAGATCGCAGAGAGAGCTGCTACTACTAAAGATTCGACTCTAGTAAGGAAAGGAATCAAGGTCAAGGAGATGTTAAGAGAACTAGAAGAGTTCAAGGTAGTCGATAGGAGGGATGGCTACAATTTGATGACCGAAGAAGTTCAAACTGAGCTTGCTCATCTTGGAAATATGAGAGAAAAGGTCATCGAAGAGATGAAATCTTTGGAATCCGTTTACAAGACTATCGGTGAACACAACAATTATATGAGAAGTCAGCTGGATACTTACAAGAATTATCTACAGAATGTTAGAATGACTAGTGGAAGTGGAAAGGATTCGGGAGGAAAGAACTCTGGTAGCGGAGGAGTTGGAGTAGTTTCTTTCAATGGAAAGGAGAAGTCTAAGACTTTTAAGAACCAAGTTCTAGGTCCAGTCAGATTTACTCATGCCCAGATGGAGAAAGATGGGATTATCGTTGAATCTAACGTTCCGGAAAATAGGAGAACTAACATCTTCTTTAACATCACTTCTCCAAGTCCTGGAACCTTCATTATCGCTCTTCATTACAAAGGAAGAGAAAAAGCTATTCTTGAAATGGATCTCAAATTAGATGACCTTTTGGAGAAACAAAAAGATGAAGTACATCTCTTGGACTTAGAATATGTTCAATTGAATGTTAGCAAGATTTTAGGATTGCTTAACAAGACTTTTGCTAAACGTAAGACTTAATCAGCAGCTCTCGACTGCCATCAGAAACCTTCATTTGAACTCGAAATCTTAACCCAAAACCTCAAAACGACACAAGTACAAGACTTAGATTCTGGAAATCTCAACCTTCGACTTCTCTCCTTCTCAATTTCCTCGCCCTCTTCTCCCCTTCTCTTCAACTTCCGATTGGATCTACCCTCTCCAATCTCAATACCCAACACGTTTTCGGCCTCAACTCTTCTCTTCGTTCCTTTGTATTGACTCGTTTGCTTCCTATCTTCCCTCTTGTCTCTCTCCTTCCTCCTCTCTTGAACTTTTCCTTCTCTTCAAAGTCGACTTCAATCCTTATCTTACTCGGCTTCTTTCACCATTTCTTTCCAATGATATCCCTTCCCCCTTATTTCCGTCATCCCATCCGACCAAGTATATTTCTAAAATCTCTCCTCTTTCGATGTGTCATTTACTTCTATTCCCCATTCTTCTTCTTTTTCACCTTCCGTTTCCTGTTCAAATCTATTACTGCTCTCTCAGCCTCCTTTCGTTTGTGTTTGGTTGCTGTTTTCTATCTTACTCTCCCGCCTTCCTTCTCCAGAATTCGGGTGACAGGATACGCTCTTCTCTTTTGTTCTCTTATCACTCTTTTGTTATGTTCACTCTTTTCGTTTCTGTCAAAATCTCAATTCACGTATTGTGGTTTCAGACTCAAGTTTGATCAGACGATACACTGCAAGGTAGACAATGTGAAGAGGAACGTCACCTGATCACCATCCACATTTGCTTTTGAAATCATTAAGGAAGAACTGAATTGCTGTTAGAACAGACAGTAAACCCAATCTTCATAGTTTCCCCTTTCCTTCTTCTTCACTCTCACTCTCACTCTCACTTCCACTTCCACTTCCACTTCCACTCTCACTTCCGGACCCATCCTCCATTTCACTATCCTCAGCTCCCAAATCCAACTCTTTCTTTTCCATCTCATATCCTTCCTTCTCCAGGGCTTTTTGAATCTCCTCGACTCTTGAAGGAGTTGAGACGATAGCACAAACCGAGCTCGAAGAATCGAAGAGAGGTAAAATGTAAGTTTTGAGAACTCTTTTAACTTCTGAAAGATCGACTCTCTGTGTTTTCGAAAGAGAAGAAGAGAGAAAGAAGAGTGGGAAAGAAGTCTGATTAGCAGATTGGTCAAGAAATCGACCGATTTCCCACCATCTACTCACACTAGTCTCTTCCAATAACTTTCTTCCCCTACCCTTCCCAACTTTCTTAACAACTTCATCAACGAAACTTTCACCAGCAGCACTTCCAACAGTACCCTCTGAATCAGCGATAGAATAATGCAAACTAGATTTAGCAGATTCGATAGTAGTTTCATCAACTTCCATTTCACCTCTACACAATTTCTCGATCACCTTTTTGGCTTCCAAGAAAGCTTTTGAACTATCTGGAGATCTGTAAAGAGAGAAATGAATATGAGAAGATTCAACGTCTGATCTAATCGAAGCTCCATACGCTAAACCTGAACCTCTGATGAATCTCCAAAGAATAGATTCCATAGCGTTTAACCAAGCGATGCACACGACTAGCGCTGCGTTATCTGGATGAGTGTAGGAATCTAGACCCTTGGCTGTGAAGACGGCGTAAGATGATTCAATGGTTGGAAGAGGAGTGATGACACCCTGATTTGAAAAAGGCAGAAGACGGGTCAAAATTTGGAGACACCCTCTTTTGCTCAAACAGAGAGCATGAACTTACCTTCTTTTTGGGGTTCTTTCCAAGAGCACTGAGCACATCTCTTCCCCAAGTAACGTCAAGAGTCTCCTTGTATCCATCTTTCTTCCAGTTCAAAGTCTCGATAGCCTTCTCCCATTCGCCTCTTGGCTTCTCCAGTCCAAGAATGTCTCCAGCAACAGCTACTCTCATGTTTTGAGGGTTGAAAATTAACTTTCTGATCTCTTCAAAGTCGGAGACCACCTTCTCAGGATTCTTCTCCAAAGCTTCCACGAGGAGAGGAGTGCTTTCTACCAAAGACAGGAGGGAGTTGGCGAGATTGGTCGAAACAGAAGGATCCAAGCTGAGCTGCTTAGCGAGAGACCATGAGATCTGTTGAGAGAAGCGAAAAAAAGACGGGTCAGTACTTGAAGGGCTTGCATCAGTAGACGTCCATCTACTCACAGTTCTTCCGTCTCTCTTCTGTTCCGGCAAAGATTGAGCCAACTTAGCAGCTCCAATTCTCAATCTTTCGACGTCAAACTTAGTTCCCCAAACGATATCTCTCAACCATTCAATAGCTTTTCCATAGCTTTGTTTCTCAACTTTGACTTCTACGGCCAACATTTCTGAGAAACCACTTCCAACTCCAAGACCGGTTTCGTAAGAGAGAATGTCTTCATCTAGACCTTTGACTACTTGCTCATAGGTGAGGGTTTCGTTCGATCCATCCAGTTTAGTCAGTGGAAGAGAGAAAATTGAAGCTAAGTAGAGATTGAGGAAAGGAAGAAGATGAGAAGGTAAAGCTGAAGTTCCGAAGATCAGACAGATTGAGATGAAGGAAGAGTTGACGTCTGTAGGAGAGGGATTCGGTTGATGGAGTGGTCGGAGACAAGAGGAAGGTCAGAGGAGAGACAAGGTGCGCTAGTCTAGCTGCAGGGGAAGGGAAGGCAAAACGGGAGTCCTACTCACGATCGTATTGAACAAAGAAAGGTAATCTTTCACCATCTTGATCGATATGACTTTGGACTTTCAAATCCAAATCATTAGGATTAGAAACCAATTTCTCTTTCTTCTCATTTTTCTCAACAGGTAAATTTCTACCGGTACCAACTTCAATCCAATTAATACTTTCAACCTTTGGAATTTCAAATCCTTTCAACATTTCTTCAGGAATGTCTTTATCATTTTCAACTTTAGCCTTTTCCAAAACTTCCTCTAATTGTTTCAAACCTGTTTCACCCAATTCTTCCTTACGTTTCATAACCAATTCTTTAGAATCTTTTTTTAGTTTATCAGCTAATTTTGAAGAAGGTCTACCGATGACTACAACTCTATTGTTTTCAACATAGTAATTTTTGAGAAGTTCTAACCACTGAGTTTCAGTCCAAGAATTTAATTGATCATATCTTTTCATATCATCTAAACTATCAATGAGATCTTTTCCACTTTTCTCACCATAAAGGAAATCAGTAATCAAAACATCAGCAAAAGAATCTGCAGGTTTAGTTTCTAGTTGATTGAGTAATTTCATTTTCTCTCTTTTCAAAATCATTTTCATTCTTTCCATATCAATCCCTTCTTTTTCAACCACGTTCTTCAGAGTAGAAATTAAATCGAAATCCAACGAATCTAAATTTTCAAAAGGAACGTTTGAAAAGTAAGCATTGAGAGTAGTCTTCCCCACAGAATCTTGACTAGAAAAGAAAACATCAGTACAAACCGGCTCCTTGATTTCAACAAACTGTCTCATTAAGACCGAAACCGGAGAATCAGTTAAATAAGTGTTTAAAACGTCTAAAGCTTCAAGAGTTAAATGATCTTTGATATCAGGACCTAAATAAGTTATCTCGACTTCACCAATAGACTCATCTTTTTCTGGGAAATCTATGAAAGCTCTTCTTCTTTTAGAGTCCGGACCCTCAGGTCTAACGGGCTCTGGATCTGGTTTATCAACTCCTGGAATTTCAATTTCTGAACCTTGAAGGACTGGTGGAATAGAAGTTGTAGTTTCAACAAAAGGTCTCTTCCAACCTCTAGGACCATTTTCACCGAAGGCCTTTTTCTTTTCAACCAGGTTCTTTTCAGTAGATTCCAGTGAATCTAGTAGATTGTTTCTATCAAGAGATCCACAAACCACCAAAGCAGCATTATGAGGACTATAAAATTTCCCATGATAGTCTTGAATTTCCTCAATAGACAGAACTCTTAAAGCAGACATTAACCCACCAGTTTCAGATCTATAAGCAGATTTACTATCATAA
Organism: Golubevia sp. BC0850; assembly: GCA_012976225.1. Lineage (NCBI taxonomy): Eukaryota > Fungi > Basidiomycota > Exobasidiomycetes > Golubeviales > Golubeviaceae > Golubevia > Golubevia sp. BC0850. The sequence goes on from JAAVVG010000043.1 coordinate 55,738, forward strand.
ATCATTCTTTGTTTTTTCAATTCCATTAAATCTCCGGATGAGTTTTCTCTACCTTGCATTTCAGAGTAGACTACTCCTGCATCTTCTCCTTGACCATTGATATGATAAACTTCAGTTGTGAAACCAGCTGGGGTTAGAGTTGGAAAGAAAACGTGGTCTAGATAGACTGGTAACATTCGAAGGAAACCATCGGAACCAGCTGTTGTTAAGGTGTATGCTGTATGATCATTGGCTGTCCAGGCATTGGTTCCTTGAGCGAAAGCTCGATTGGCTAGGGAATCCAAAACTCCTTTGAAAGGGTACTTTTCGGATCCTAGGAAGATGAGGTGTTCGAGCTGAGTGAGGAGGAAGTTAGAGAGGAGAGAGAGAGGATGAGATGGGAATGGATCAGACAAGTTGCTTTTAAGAACAAGTAACTCACAGTATGCGGAACCTAAGCAACAGGAGAGAAGGGAGTCGGAAAGAAGGAAGAAGAGAGAGTCAGAGAGAGGTCAGGTCAGTATCGACTCAGTGTGCCTTGAGCTCCTCCTAGCACTTCAGACTTACTCCACTATCAGCGAAGATCTCAGTGGCCAACGTGATGTAACTGTTAACCAATGGACCTGGAGAGTGGGAGAAGGCAGGTGAGAGATGAGACAGAAGCCAGTTGGTCAGAACAGGAAGAGATGATCACAAGAACCTTGCAGGTCACAGCATCTCCTTCTGAAAGCTACGTCTTCTTCTCCCTTCTTCTTCGATTGAGCCATGACTCTCAAGCCCTGTCTAATTCACTCCCCTTATGCACTCACTCTGGAAATCGGCCCAAACGAGAGTGAGACCAGTGACTCTACTCTTCCATTTCTCTACAGCCATTCCAGGAGCGTAGTCCATTGTGATTCTCTTTACCAAATCGAAGTTCCCATGAGAAGAAGGAGCTCCTTGAATGTTTTCAGTTGCCATGATTGAAGATGGGAAGTAGGTGGAAGTTGTCAATCTTCTACAAGAAGGAGAAGGAGGTTGATTCCAATTGGAGAAAGTAGAAGAGGATAAATAGAAAGCTAGAGAGAAAGCTAAGAAAGTTGAAGATTTGGTCGGAATTGAGGAAAATGTTCTAATTCTTGAAGGAGTGGAAGTGGAAGTGGAAGAGAGATGACGAGGAAAGAGAGATACAGATCGAGATTGAGAGAAGAGGTTGGTTCGATTCTTGATGGAACTGTAAAGAGTGGAACTGAAATTGAAATTGGCTGAATTGAATAAAGGTTGATTCAATCGGTTCATTCAACCTGAAATCCTCAACCTTGGAAGATAGAAAGCTAACTGCTGGTTGGTGGAAAGAGAGAGAGGCCGTGGGTCGATTGCTTTCTCTCTTCTCTCCCACGATTCTTCCCTCTCTTCTCTTCTTGGTTTGATTCAACTTAACTTCAGAGTTCATTTCAGTTCAGCTTCAAGATCAAGCAGTTCAAGATCAGATTCAGATTCAGATTCAGATCAAACTTGACTGAATTACTACCACTACTCCTCCCAAGCCATGTCCTCTTCCAACCCACCAGATTCGACTCCAACCATTTCACCTTCGCTACCACCACGAGATGAAACTTCCAACAGTCAAAGTCAAGAAGACTTAGATTCCTTAAGAGCAGAATATTCACAATTAGGTGTTTCACCAAGGTTACCAAACATTCCTTTGAGAGGTCTAGCTTCACCCACTTCACTTCCCTCCACTTCAACTCCTTTACCTGATCCTGAAAATGAAGATTTAACTTTAGGTTCATCTGCAACTTCTCCTCAACAAAATTTGAGACCAACACTTGCAGGTAGAACAGCAAGTGGAAGTCAGAATTCTTCAAATAGAGTTAGCATGACTGACTCTGAGTTGGGTCAAGCAGTTCAAGATGAACAAATGGATTTGGATACTTTACCTATATCTGATGAGCAGAAAGCTAGAATCATCGCTAGGCAGTTAGTGTCACAAATAGCCAGTACTATCCATCAGAGCGACCATTCCAACTCTCCTGCCCCTCCTGACCCTGACCCATCTCTAACCTTCAACTCCTCCACTATCTCCTCAGTCTAGCCCAACCAAATGCCTCAGGAATTTCACTTCCAGATTCAAAACCAAGTTCTTTAGCTCCAATTTCTCGTACTTCAACTCAAGATCCCTCCACTCCTAACAACCTTGATTCTTCAAGGTCTTCTTCTATTCACGATGCTTCAGACATGGAAGAATTAGATGATGATGTGAATCCACATGAATATTTAGGTCCACATCAAATGCAGGGAGGTGCCATCACTGACGATGTTTATAGATGGGCTCACAATAATAAGAGGAAGATGTATAAAAGATCTAGGTCTGAAAGTTTACATTTACCTAGTACCAGTCATATTGATCCTAGTTTGGATACTAGAGCTATTAGAGAACCGGGAGGATTTCGGTGAGTCAAGGAAGTTGAGGGAATTGAAGGGGAGAGGGATTTAGTAGGCATATATAGTCGATCAAAGAGAATGGCTTCGGCGCACCTATCCGATACCATTTCTGTCCCATAGCATCGCACTGACCTAACTTTCATCTTCATTCATTGAATCTGTCTAGTCGATTCTTCGTCATCAACCAAGCGGCGGAAGAAGGAAGACCTAAGCCTCGTGCTCTTCGTAGTTTCATTGATTTCTTGAGTCGTAAGTCTTCGATATGAGAATTGGAAGTTCCAAGATCTGTTGTTGATCATTTCTCTTCTATCCTCTTCTACAGTATACGGACACTTCGCTGGAGAGTATCTCGAAGATGAGGACGATGAAGAAGATGAAGATGATGAAGAGGAAGCCATCGAAGGATCCCACGCTGGAGCAGGTTCTGAAGGAAGAGGTTCAACTGAACAATCTTCACTTCTACGTAAAAGACCAGGAGGAAGATTAGGAACTAGAATGGATTCTCAAACTGCTTCTAGAATTCGTAAAGCCTCAAGCAACAAACCTAGAGGAGAAGCTTCAGTAACAGAAGCAGTTATGATGCTTCTAAAATCTTTTGTTGGAACTGGAATTCTGTTTTTAGGAAAAGCTTTCTTTAATGGAGGTTTAGTCTTTTCAACAATCTTCTTATGTTTAGTTGCTTTAATTTCTTTAGCTTCTTTCTTACTTTTAGTCAAGACGAATTTAAAAGTAACTGGGTCTTTTGGAGAAATGGGAGGAACTCTTTATGGAAATCAAATGAGATTATGGATTTTATTGAGTATAGTATTTTCTCAATTAGGTTTCGTTGCAGCCTACACAGTTTTCGTTGCTCAAAACCTTCAAGCATTTATTTTAGGTGTTACAGAATGTAAACATATGGTTCCAATTTCTTATTTAATAGGTTTACAAGCTTTGATTTTCATTCCATTATCTTTAGTTAGAAAGATAGCAAAATTATCTTCAACAGCTTTAATTGCAGATGCTTTCATTCTTTTCGGTATTGTTTATCTTTTTCAATTTGAAATCTCAACAGTTTTAAACAAAGGTTTATCAGATGTTGTTTATTTCAATAAACAATCTTTCCCACTTTTCATTGGAACTGCAGTTTTCACTTTTGAAGGAATTGGATTAATCATTCCAATTACTGAAAGTATGTCTCAACCTGAAAGGTTTCCAAAAGCTTTATCGGGTGTCATGATTGGTGTCATGTTACTCTTCGCAACTTCTGGTGCTCTTTCTTATTCTGCTTTTGGTTCAAAAGTTCAAACTGTTGTCATCAATAATTTACCTCAAAACTCAAAATTCGTTCAAGCTATGCAATTCCTCTATAGTTTGGCCATTCTTTTGAGTACACCTCTACAACTATTCCCAGCTCTCAGCATCCTAGAGAGAGGAGTTTTCACAACCAAAAGTGGAAAGTACGAGTAAGTGATCTCCCTCTCCCTTCTTCCCTCCCCTCCCCGCTCCCACTAACTCAACTTCCCCTGCTCTTCTCCCAGTTGGAAAATCAAAACCTTCAAGAACCTCTTCCGATGTTCCATCGTTTTACTCTCAGCACTTTTCGCATATCTAGGATCTTCTTCACTAGACGTCTTCGTTTCCTTCATTGGATCAATCGCTTGCGTTCCTCTATGCTTCATTTACCCTCCTCTACTTCATCTTAAAGCTTGCGCAACTAAGACTAGAACCAGAGTACTAGATTACGCTTTATTGAGTTTTGGTATCGTTTGCATCGTTTTCTGTGGAAGCCAGACTATCAAGGAATTGATGAATCCTGGAAGTCCTCCTGATGCACCTATTTGCATTCCTCCAAAACATTAAGAGATTAAGAAGATGCTTGAGAGATATGGGTTTTAAATCCCGAGAGGTCCTCAAAGACTGGGTTACAAATTCTTCCTGATGTTGCAAGGTTTTTGGTTTCTTCTCTTTTAGGGCTGTAAATGTTCTTTTTCTTTTCTTCAATTCAAACATTAAAAAGCTTTTCCTTGATTTCTTCGACTCTTTCACACTTTCTTCCAATCTGTTAAAATTGCTCTCTTTCTAAAGTCTTATCTCAATCTCATGCCTGCCTACACTTCTACATAGCTTTCTAAAACGCCCGATTGCCGTCAATCCTCTTTCCCTCCCGTCCCCTCCCGGTTATCGTCATTCCTCTGTCGCTGCTGCCCCTTTGTCTATCCTTTCTCACATACATAAATTCTAAGCCTGCTGTCATCCTTTCTTTGAAGCCTCGTTCGATCGTCATCTCTACCCCTGTGGAAAGAGGGTGGTTGAGAAACATCTCGAGTCGACGATGGAGAACAGACGACAGTTTCGAGTCTCACAATGCTTTGGAGATTTTTGAGTAGAAGGAGAAGGCCAGGGAGGGGGAAGAGAAGAAACCGTGAAGCGGTGAAGGGTCTTTCGTACATAAAGACTTTCGAAGTGGTGGCGATTATTCCACAGGCACAGACCTCGGCATTGACTCGTCCCCTGGCGGAGAGGAGCATGTTTGCCTCTGCAATTTGGGAACCCTCTTCTCTTTTCTCTTCTTCATCACCTTTTCCCTTTTTTCTTCCTCTTCACTTTTCTTGCTAACGTCTCAAGTCCGTTATTGCTCTTTTGCCTTTTAAATCAGATCTTCAAATCCAACTTCCACTCTCTTTAGACCAACAAACCTAAATCAACACCATCAAGATGAAGTTCCTATCTGTCCTTTACCTCGCAGCTACTGCTTTGCCTCTACTTGTCAAGGCTGATTACCAATGGGAAGACATTCCGTTCGTATCTACAGTTCATTTCTAGGCACTTCGTTGGAGGGGAGGAAGGAGAGCGAGACTCCAGCATTTTGTCCTATCCTATCAAAACACAGAGCTAATCTCCTTTCTATCCCCACCTCTCCTCTTGATGCTTTGTCCACTTCTTCAATATCTTCAAACAGAAACCTTCCAGCCAAGACTGACCCTGTAAGTGTGATGTGGTTTGGTAGGAAGTGGTGTTGGGTGTGGAAAGGGTTCCCTCTATCGTAACTTTGTTCTCACCACAATTTACTTCCTTCCCTCTTGGCCCTCTTTCTCTCTCTTGCTACCACAGGAACATGGTCAATTCGGATACAACGATTGTCAAAAGCGTTACGGTGAGTCATGGTTGTAGATGTTAGGGGCTCTCACTTTCTCCCACCATGCGGTCTTTGCTTACGCTCCTCTCTTCCTTCCCCCTCGCTTTCTCGTCTTCTCACAGGTGCCTCCTCGTAAGTTGTCGAATACATAGTAGGAATTGTTCTCATGCGCGCGGGAAGAGGGGATGGGTGCCGCGAGATATCAGAAGTGGCGAAAGGTTCTGAGTCGTGGTTGATTTTTCAACTCGTCCATGCCTTGGTTCTAGAAGCCTGACCTTTTGACTTCCTTTTCTAATGATTCCTTGATTTCCGTTCCTCTATTAGTACCAAGGGACACTGTCAAAACGGTGAGCGATAACGCGTGGAAATCCAACCGACTACCAGCTTGTTAACCCTTGCCTCCCAACTTGCCTTCATCTCTTCTCGTACCCAGTCTACCTTAATTCTATCCACGATTTCTGTCGTGAGTTTTCATTAAGGACTGTTGGTGAAGCTGTCTCAGTCTCTTCGGATTTGAGCTGATCCATCCCGCCTTCCACTTCTCTCTCCCATCCTCTCTCCCTTCCTCTCTCCAATAGTTTGGGCTCCTCACAAGACTGACAAGATCGGTAACTCCGAAGCCAGAACCATCTCCTACTGTATGAAGTCCGGATACGGAACCAGATTGATTCCAGATGGAACCATCACTGGAGCTCATTTCCTAAAGACTCCTTCTTACGTCCAAGTCACCGGAAGAGGTCACCTCAAGAACATCAACATCGAAGTTGGTGACCAAGGAGGAGAGCTAGATCCTCACGGAGCCAACGGATCTGGTAACCCAGTCGGAGGTCTCGTATACACCAGAGCTTACACTGGAGAGTACGAGCGTATCTACCAATGGAACAACTTCATGTCTTACAACGAATTCTGCTTCAGAGGATGCAGAAGAGATACTCCAAACGACTCTGAATGGTGGTGAGTAGGCCGAGAGGAGCCTCTTCGATTTTTCTGCTTTCTTTTTCTCCACCCTAGCTAAGCCACTGCCTCTCCTTAATCACTCTATTCCAGCCCACACATTTACGATGGTGAGTTTTGACAGCGTTCATTATGGACGAGAGAAGAGAAAGCGACGAGTGACTAGCGAGCTGACCCCACTTCCCTCTCCTTCAACTCTCCTTCAGTCATGGGATGCATGTGGAACCAGCCAGCTAACTACGATCACGGTTTCGAACAATGTGAAGGAACTGAAGGAGAATGGCCAGGGTGAGTATTTCGAATAGCAGAAAGTCAAGCTTCTCAGACTCTGACCTCTCTTCATCCCCTCTTCAGTGTCTACTCTGGGTCGACTTGGTACCAAGGACAGAACCCAACTCCTCCGTAAGTTTCGGAAATTAGAGCAAGCATTTTTTAAGGGAGCGAGGAACCTTGTCGCTCATTTCGTCTCTCTTCTCTTCCCCCATCGCCCACTACAGTGCCCAAACCGCCGGAAAGTCCTCCAAGTGCAAGTCTCACGCAACAATTGCAACTGGAAAGGCGATCAAGGTCCCAGGAAAATAGATGGATCGTCATCTTGAAGTCGTCGTTCGAGGTGACTAGAGCGCTCATCGGCTCTGGTCGACATTTCCTCGCGTTCTTCGACTTCCTTCAAGCGATTCACTCTCACTAGACTCCTTTCCAATTGCCAATCTCTTAGCTTTGCTTCTCCAGACATGCTCCATGCCCACTTTAACTATGATCCAGTTCTCTCTGCCCCTCTTCTTTCAAACTAAGCATTTTGTTCTTTCCTTTTGGGCATCTCGCTTACGGACTTTTCTCTCTCTCTAAAAGCGATCCTTTTATTTCTCCCTTTTACACTCCCACCAAACAAATATCACTGTCTTTTCCACATTTTACGTCAGAAGATTTCAACATGAGTGGTAGTGTCTGACGAGTTTGCTCAGTCTAGCTCTGAGAATTTAGAAGAGAACAAGTCGCAAGAAGAGAGATCTATCTCCAAAGTCGCTCTACAATCTAGATGTTTATCTTCTTCTCAGTCAATCCAGTCCTTCATCTCATGCGAGCCTCAGGATCAAATCGGTACATTTCAGTCCCAGGTTCCAATCTTACGCGTCCCGATCCAGGAAGTCGAGAAGTGGAGAAAAACAATGTCATTGAAGGTATATCAAACAGAAACAACAGAAAAGCGCTTCAAAAAAAACACCAGAGCAAACACAGTCTCTCAGATCTCCCCCTCAACCTTCTCCCAATCGTCTTTCTCCTCGCTCGACCTTCTCTCCCTCTCCTTGACCTTTCTACCCTTCGGAAGCAAAAGCTTAGCCTTATCACCATCACCATCCATTCCCTTGAAAGGAACCAACTGTCCATCTTTTGCCTCTCTCCAAACTCTTTTCGCAACTTCCTCACATCTCTCAACGACTTCTCTAGCCAAGTCCAAGACGTGACTTCTGCCCTCTCCTTCCACCTCTTTTGAGCCAGTCATGTTGATCGACTTCTTATCCCAACCATCGAGTCTTCCAGTCGAAACGTATTCCCTTCCTAGAACATCACAACAAGATCCGTACCGAATTTCTGGATCTAAACTTTGAAGTGGAGCCAGAGATACGTGAGAAGCTGCTACTCCTCCTTTGAAAGCTTCTATCGGATGGTTTGGAGAGAACGTCCAACGGGCCTGGGAATCAGAAGGGAGAGAAAGCTGAAATTGAGTGCCGCTCTACAACATCGGAAGAGACTCAAAAGCTTCAACTCACAATGTAAAATGCCAATCTCATAGCTTCAATCATCCACCAAGTAAGATATTCAACGAAGATCGAAGAGGCTACCACTCCAGGATGAACCACGAAAGACCTAGGTTCACCACATCTGATCTCTCCAGATCCAGATTCGACGCTAGAATCACTAGATTCTCTGGATCCCAATCTCTTCTTCTCAGCCTCTTCCAATGTCAAACTTGCAGGGGTTCCAGGCTGAGTTCCCATTCTTTTTTGACCTTGTAAAACCTTGTCTAAACCGATTCCAGCCAATTCGCATTGATATTTAGTAGATTCGTAGGCATTTGAAGTAGCTTTAGGATCTATACATTGAGGATCTGAAGTGATATAATACCTTTCCATAGCTTCTATCGAGCCTGTCCAGATGATACGAGAAGGTGTTGAGTAGGGTGATGATCGGAGAGCTGGGAGAAGAGCTCTGACCTAGGAGATTGGGGCAAGGGTCGAAAGGGAAGCGTGAGCTTCAAATCTTGACAAGTGAAATAGGCGAGATCTCAATGTTTTTAACTCTTCCACTCACCAGAATGAAATGAGCGCCACAATTAGCTTGCCAAACCCAACCATATCCATCTTCTCCGACATCTCCAGATCTTTGAGTCTTGTATTTCGGATATGTCACCGCCCTATGGAGGTTTGTACAGCACATCCAAATGGCCAACGGCCAGTCAATACCTGTGAAGGCTGCAGTCCCGGCATTGAGAATGACATGGGTGAGGTATCCATGTCTGGGGAAAGGGAGTGTTGAATAGGAGAGATCAGCAGCTGATAAGAGACGAGAGCCTCCCGACCTCTTCAGAAGGCTGGAAACAACAACACAGACTACCAAGTATTCTGATAAAGAATTCCCAGTGTTCCATCTAAGAGGCATTTCTGAGAAAGCCTGCCTTCTTCCTTCCTCTTGATCCTATCTTTCCTCCTCCGCACTCACCTCTCTGTAACTTCCTTGGCGCAAATCAAGGCACTTGCCATACTCCCCAAATCAAGAGGTACGAATTCGATCTTGGTCCCTCTACAGAACCTTCTCCTATATTGACCTCTAGCTTTCCTCTGCCTGAATTCATGTTCTTCCAGAGCAGTTCTCTTTTTTGCACCTTCCATTTCCTCCTCTTCTTCTACTTCCTCTTCTCTGGGTTCTCCATTACCACCCCAACCAGCTTTCTGATTCTCCAAAACACCGACATTGAACCTATTCTTCCTTCTTCTCAGACTAGCTTCTTGAGCTTGAGCTATCAGACCAGCATCTGAATCTTCATCTATAGTCCCATTGCCGTTTTCACCTGCCCCTTCTGTGAAGAACTCATTTCCAGGAGTTGATTTTGGAAGATCTTGATTGTCATCCAAAGCTTCCAAGTTGTTTAAGAGGACTTGTAAAGATTTGACTGCTTTATGAGCTTTGATTGCATTTCTACAAGCTAAGATTAGAGTACAACCTTCTGAAGCTGAGAATGGAGACGGTGTAGCAGAAGTTGAAGAATCCTTTGATCTATCCGGATGAAACGGCAAAGTATCAGTTGGAGTTGGATTGGCCAATTGAAGTAAGAGCCTTTGACAAGTTCCAAATCCTACACCTGAATTAGCTCCTGTCACTAGAAGTATTGGTCGAAGAACAGGACGTGTGGTTGAGCTTGATGTTGATGAGCTCGCCATCATGATTGAAAGAAATCACGGTGAAGAGAAGAGAGGAGAGGGTGGTAGTGGTCAAAGGAGAGAAGGAGAACTCCTCGATTTCGCGCTTATAAGTCGGACTCTCGAGACATTGTGTGCGAATGAAGGGATTGCTTTCAGAGATATGAGAAAAGATATGTATAAGTCAAGAGAAAACAAGGGAACTCGAAACAAAGAAGAAGCTATATAGATGTTGCTCAGATGGATGGTATGCAAAAAGGGGTCGTTGAATCCGGATTCTGTTCCGATTTTGGGTGGGTGGGGTCGTTATTGAGGGGGCCAAAGAAATGGTGAAAGGAGACCATAATTGAGAAAGAGGGAAGAGAAAGAGAGATTTCATAGAAGCAGCGGAACTTTGTCAACCCTTAAATGATCCTCGAACCCAAGATCGAATTGAAAACTGCCATCCTTCCAATGTTTCAAAGATCCAGTCTCAGAATTATAGTTAGAAGGAGTAGTCCCAGAAGTATTGCTGTTGAAAGTTCCATTATCGCTGCCACTCCCACTTCTTCCACTTCTACTAGAGACGGTTGAAGTTCGAGTGTCGTTTGATCCCCTACGAGATCCTAAGTATCCTAGTTCGTCGACTTGTTCTTGAGGGGAGACTTGGTCTTGAACTGGAATCTTGGAAGAACTCAGTTCGAAGAGAGGGAAAGGAGAGTAGAGTTCTCTAGGTAATGACTCTTTGACCCCTCCAGCTCTGACGTCTTCGATTGCAGAAGGGTTTGGATCTAATGATCTACACCAGACGCATTTGATTGGTAGAGCTTGAAGATCCATCGCTAGACAGTAGGTTGAGAAACAACTCTGATGAGTGAATCTTCCACAGGTTACGAGGCACTTCGTGAGTTGCTGTTCTCCAGGGAGCATCATCTCGTAGCCTGTTACACATGACGACGAGAGAAAAGTGAGAGCCGGAATTAGAGATGCCACCTGGATAGCTTGGAAGAAAAGGCAACGACGACAAGAACTCACAGATTGGACAAGGACTGTCCCCAGAAACGGACCTCAAAATCACTCTAGGATAATTTCCCCCAGTCTCACTTTCACTTCTTGAACGTCCTCTCTCTTCCACCTTCTTTCCTTTAGGAGACTCCTTTCCTTCTCCCTCGCTCTCTCCAACCTTTCTTTTCCTTTTCTTCTCGAGGTTTGGGTTTTTGAACCCATTCCTGAAGATTTCTTCCAACTCTTCTTGAGTAAAAGTAGGTTTGAAGATCCAATCAGTTGTCTTGGGAGTATCAAACTGAGTCGGAGGTGAGAGTCTAAGAACCTTGGAAAGAACGTAAATGATGTGACTGCAGGTGAAGAATCCTTGAGATTCTGGACAAGTGCACTTTGATTTTGAGGCTATCAATACCTGAATAAGAGTGGGAGAAATGAGAGGGGATGACAGGCATGAGGCAAGGATCGATGTCAGTAGGTCGAGAATGAGAGGGGCCTAGCATTGACGAGGAACTCACGTCAAAGACTCGCCGACTAGAACCAAAGACTGGGAATCTTTCTCCGATTCCACCAAACTCATCATCGACTCTCGTACGATCTAAGACACAAAGTCTATGACTTCTAGCTTTCTCAACCTTGGATTTGAGATCTGTTGAGACGAAGAAGAGGGAAGGTCTGATAAGTGGCTTCACTAATGAAATTGAGAGCTGTGATTGATTTTGAACAGTTCTACTCACAAGAAGCTCTATCGAAACCAGGATAGAAAGATTGATCTTGACTCTTACTCTCCATCTCGGGGTTTTTGTTCTCCCTCCTTCCAAAATTACTGCTAGTTGGCATTGAAGAAGACCATTCCATTTCCATTTCTCTGTTGACTCCCTGGACCAAAGCTTGAGACTTGAGTTCAGGAACCGGAACAGATCCAGCTCCAACCTCATCTTCATTCCAATCCAAGAAAACTAAAGATCCAACTCCATTCTCATCTACCACCACTCTAGTTCCCTCAGTAAATCTTTCTGTCAGATTCTGTTCAATCTCAGTAGAAGAAGAAAGGACCAACCCTTTGAGTAGCCTTAAACAATCAGAATCAGAAACCAAAGATATTTTGAGATTCGGAGTCTCGAACATGAGACCATGAATGAAGTTCAAAGGATCCAATTTCGCCTGTTTGACGCTAGAAGTTGATCCAACTCTCGAATTGAAGCTAGAGCCTATAGTGAACGCAGAAGTCACAGTAGCATTCGGATCTTGATCTTGATCTAACTCTTTACTCTGATTCATCTCGACTTCAAAGGATGGTTCTACATCTCTTCTCCCATTATCCTTCCTAGGTTCAGCAGACGCTTTCAATCTAACTCCTCTAAACGGATTTAGTCTTGCAGTGATTCTCTGTATCACAACAGTTTCAGTTGGATTGAACGGATTTTCATTTGACCAATCCAGATCTGGAGTTTGAGGAATTGCAGGACCTTTCCATTGACTTCTAGGATCATGTTGAGTACTTTGATATCCAACTTCACCACTTTTAAAGCCAAAATGAAGAGAAGCAGAAGTATCTTCATCCACATCCATAGCAGCATCGAAAGAAGTTGCTAAACCACTTGGTTTGACTGCTTGAGGATTTGAAGTTCCTTTTCCATCAGAGCTAGATTGACTTGATCCTTGACTATTACTATTACTGTTAGGACTGAGACCATTACTGAAATCTGGAGTAGGAGTAGTTTCTCGACCATTTGAACTGATTGCACTTGCACTGCTACCTCTTCTATCCTCTCCACCTCTGTAAGGTCCTCTTTGACTTGCAGTACACTGACTCTTCCATTCACACCAGACTCCAGGCTTTCCAACGTTGAAGATTTCTAATTCGACTTTGCCTGATCTTGAACTTTCGTCGCTGATGGCCATTCCCCAATCACTGGTCCTTTCCAAACCGGTGATGAACATGATTTGATCTATGTCTTCTGAAGGCCCAAAACGTGAAAGAATCCACTCGGCATGTTGAGTTAGATATTCTGGGTGAGATCGAGGATTAGAGGGAGGGCGGAGGGGTTAGTGACGGCGGGGGGATTGTGGGTGGCGAATCTCGAGGGACGGCGTCAGGTATCGGATTCAGTCGAGCCAGATATTTGAATCTATAGCTAGACAGTTCCAATCAAACCTAACCATCTCTGCCGACAACTGCTCCAGCTCTCATTGCCACCAAGTCTTCCTCACCCACCGTCCTCATCCAACCTTGAACCTCCCATCCTCCTCAACTCTCACTGTACTCACTTCTCAAGACTCCCTCGTGAAGCAATGCCAACCTCTCGGTAGGAGCTCTTTGAACCAACAAAGCTCCCTGACCACCACTAGTCTCAAAGCTTAAAGTCCCACCGACAGGAGCTCCAGGTACGTTGGCCCCAACACTAAAACCAAGACAATGAAAGTTGCTAGAGGTTCTAGGCCCAGCATCGAACCTTTGAGGTTGCATTGCTTCCATTGAAAGCGGTAATGGTGGTTGAGATGGCTCTGAATGAGAATGGAATAAGGATCTACCAATTGAAGAACGTCTTGAAGTTGGAGGTGAGGAGGAAGGTGATATATCGGTTGAAAGGTTATTAGGGACGCTTGAAGTTGAATTGGATGATGGATTGGTTGGAGAAGTTGGAGAAGTTGTGTCCATTGGAGTCAAATTTGAGGTTGAAGTGGTCGTTCTGATTGCTAAATCAATGTTGGCAGCATCTGTGATGGTTTGAGGTGGCCCATTACCTGCATTGAAGAGAGTTGTGAAAGTTCCATCTCTTACGAATCCTATATCTCCTAGATTTACATTCGAATGTGGATTCCACTGTAACAAAGGAGAAGAAAAGAAGAGAGAGAGAGAGAGAGAGAGAGAGATAGGATGGATGTCAGACAGAGGACGCTCTCCCTCTCTTCCTCCAAACATTGGATTCACTTACAAGAGGGTAACCAGAACAAGCGCTATAAAGAGATTCAACATAAATCTCACAGAACTTCTTCATGTTGAGATTGAAGAAGAAGAAGGTAGGTGGATGGAAGTGAAAGAATGTGGGGCGAGGAGAGAAAGAGTATAGGACAGGGGAAAGAAAGGGGGGGGGGGAAAGAGAAAGATCTCTTTCTAGATTGATCCTTATCTCCTTCCTTTATTGTCCAAATAAGTTTTGATGGATTCGATCGGATGACGAAGCACAAATGAGGGTGAAATGGAATCCAGAAGAAAGGGAGAAGCGATTCTGAACAGCCTCTAACGCCAACTTGGTTAGCGTCCTTTTTTCTTACAGAGCGAGAACAACACTTCTTCTGCGCCACCACAATCTCATTCAATCTCTTCCAAACATAGCGTGGGAAAGCATTCTACACGGCGAAATTCACTTTACAAGAACTCATAGGAGAGAGATCCAACCAGAATCGCGTCAAACGTTTCGAATTTATCCTCCTCCACGTCACGTCGCCTCTAGAGCTCTTGTTGACTCGACAGCCAAACCTTATTTCTCAACCCATCAAAACCCATGAGAAAGTCTTTTAATCTCTTTTTGAACTTGGCTCAGCCCCAGCCGGCTCAGTTCTCTCAGCGTAGCAAACCTTCAATTCGACTTCCCTCCTCAGGCTCAGTTTTCACTTTGTCTGGAACCACCAAATCAATTCAGGCGCCTCAACTTCCGGCTCTTCTCCGAGCCTCCGCAAAGGGTTCTCGGTTAATCTTTGGAACAGATCAAAGATCGTTGGAGGGCTTTAGAAGGGCTTCAAAAAAACTGGAACAAACGCAGGAACCTTAAATTACCTTCTACGGTTTCATCCCCTGGTGAGATGCAGGGACTATCGGGAGAATTTTCAAGTCCTTGTTTCCCCATTTGTTTCTAGACCTCAATCTATGTAAAGATACAGTCCTTTGCGCCTGTACCTACCCTACCCCGAGCGCGCTGGGGGAAATCGCCCAACCGCTCACGGAGGTCTGAGAATTCCTGCGTCGCAATGAAAATGTTGTCTCTTGGTGAATCGACTTAGAATTTAATTCTGAATCGATGTACAGAGCTAAAATCTTGATAGGACGCCTCGTCGTCGAGTTGTCCTTTTTTCAGGCCGATGAAATTAGGTCTTGCCTATATCGATTACATCGAAAACATTTCTCGAAGCGCGGGTTTTGGAGGGGCCAGAGGCGATTTACCTCCGGATACCCTACAGACGCAAAGGACTGTATGTGAGATAAGAGACAACGGTTTAGCCGATTCAGAGGTTTTGGGGTGACGCTTTGCCACTACAGAGAACTTACATACTGTTGAGGCGCTGAGAGGATCGTGATTGTGTTGGCGCTTTCCTTTGGAACTGAAGAGTACTTAATGGATTTTTGATTGAATGGATGGGAAGAAGTGGGAGAGGAGCTAGAAAGCTTGTTGGATGGTGTGGGAATTGGAAGCTTTGAGACCTTGGAATCGACATTGAAGCCCAGGTTTCACTTTGAATCTGCTCTCAAGAGGAAGTTACGAAGTTCAAGAGTGACTTCGAGTTGAATTCAGATCTTCATGGTGAAGCACTGATAACGGGAGTGGGTGGGGGAGTAGTTGACTAGAAGAGCTCGGCATATTGAAAACAGATCCGTAAATTGGATCACCTTGTTGATTTCAACATCCCACTTTCAAAAGATTTATGGCCCAACTCTTCATTAATGATGAAAGGAAGCAGGTCTGAAACGGTGGAAAAGTCAAAGATTGACTGGCTTATTATTAACCCCCCTCTCCTGGCATCAACTTTCTCAACCTGACCTTTCCATTTTTGAATAATTCTGGGTCCTCTAGCATTTCTCTCCGCTGCTTGAACATTTCATAAAGCATGTTGCGTAGATTGGAGTGGAATCCCATTCACATCCACTGGGCATCTTGGAATCCCACCTTCTTTCAAATTTGGTAAGTCTCCAGAAATGACGAGTCTCAAAAGAAAAGTTTCTCCCATGAAATTTTGTTGAGGATTTGCTTCTGACACAAGTCTAAACCAGTCCAAAGAGAGAATCTCTAGCAGTTCAGAACTTTGCATGGTCGTCGTGACCGGTTATTTTCAGAATGAATCTACAGCTTCGTAAGAGGATAGGTAAGAAGAAAAAAGGAGCTACCTTTCCATTTATTCTCTCTTGAAGTGAAAAAGGAAGTCCGTGTCCTCTATAATCAGTGTTTTAAGGTTAAAGATGTGTCGATAAATCTTACTGTTGGCTCTACTGGCCCGATCCCTAATCTTGACCAGCATGTCTTCGATTGAGACCGTTAGAAAAGAGAGCAAATCCTTGGCACCAGCATTTGGCTCTGCTCTACTAGGGCCTTCTCTGGGTTGAGTAAAATGAAAGGATTTGACAGAATTTAACATCTAAGCAGCCGCTGTCAAGGGAAAAAAGATGAGCAGAAACAAGACTGAAAATTGCAAAGAGAAAGAATAATCTACATTTTTTTTGGAGTGTGTTGAAAAAGGAAGGCTTCATGCTGAGGTGAGAGAGTTGAAAGTAAGAGTTCTACGTAGTTTGATGAGCTTGAAAATTGGGTTGACGTCGAGTTGTTTAGTGGGAGTTCTGAGGTAAAAGATAGAGATTGAGATGTTGGCTTGAAGAGACTTTGATAGTCCGGAGGAGGGCCCAGTCGAGCTGCGTTGATGTTTCTCAAAGACAAGAGACGTTGTTGTACGAATTGATTGGGAACCTAGGGGAGTACCAGAAGAGGAAAGTTGGAGAGTTAGAGAAATGGGAAGATCAGCTTCACTTTTCCCACCCAAAGAGTGCCTGCGAAAGCCCAAGTCTTATTTTATCTTTTCTGATAAGAAATCCACGTCATTCCTGAGACAGTTCCTTGGTTTACTTGACTGCAGTGCTTGGTAGACTGACCTGTTGAACTCTCTCCATTCTTCTGATCTCAAGATCTCTTTGCCTCTCTTCTATCTCAACTCTCATTACAGACTAGGTCTCAAAAGTCTCCTCAAAGCCTTTCCAACGTTTCCACCTCTTTCAATGACCGTTCCACCCAACCTGTTCAATCGATCTCTAGCCATTCCGCTATTCAAATGTCTTGTTCCAGTTCTTCCTCTTTTGAACATCTGTAAGCTTGAACCTGAACCTCTTCCAACCGGGCTGTACCTCTTCTTTGCACCCGAATGAGATTTGAAACCTCTTGGAGTTTGATTGTTTGATCTAGGAGATGGTAAAGAGATGATTGAAGAGGATGAAAAGTGTCGAGAGCAGATGGAAGGTGAAAGTGAGATTGAGGATGCTGCAGAGAAGCCTCGCACTAAGATTGAGTTTCTAGATGTTAAGGAGAGTATCGTTGAGATCATAGTTGTAGTGGAGTCTGTCTACTTGATCTAGGAGAGTTGAAGGATAGTGGGTCGAGAAGGAAGAAGCTTCTGCCACCGATCCTCCATTCACTTCTGACTACTCAACTGGAGAATGGAGCAGTCAAATCGGATAATTGATCAGAGTCATCATCATCATCGACCCTCAACGTATGATGGACCCACAATCTCCACTTCAACTTCAATTCCATGGACGTTCACTCAAGGATTTCTAGTTGGTCAAATTTCAGTGGTGATAGTGATTATAGTTCTTGTAAGATACGTCATCTTTGAAGATAGTAAAACTGCTTTAGATAAAGAATCTCAATCAAGAATTAGTAGAACTAGTAGAGCAAGACAGAGGTATTTAAATTCAATCTCAAGAAAGAGTAAGAACAAGAACCAGACCTCAACTACCAACACTTCTCCAAATCCTCAAGCTCAAAATACTTCTTCTACTTTAGCTTCAATCCTTTCAAAAACTGGATATGATCTTTCTACCCATTCTTCAGAAAGTTTGGATTGGTTGAATGTAGTCTTTGCTCAAGCTGTGGCTGGTTATCGAGATGATGTTCTGGCTGGGGGTGTTGGATTGGGAAATCAAGATGAAGAAGAGGAAGAAGAAGCTATGACTGGTGGTTTGAGAGAAAAGAAAAAGAGAGAAAGAAGTGCCAGAGCTTTAATGGAGGAGATCTTGAATAAGAGAACTGGTGGGAAGAAGATGGACTTCTTGGTGAGTTCATCGCACACTGTGACTATGGGTGTAGCTCTTTCCACTGGATTTGAATATAATTAATGTCCCCAACTTCAGCTCTGTCAAGGGTTGGGAAGCAGAATCTTGGCCATGAGAGGAAGGAGGAGAGTGCTACTCTTTAATCTACTGGAGGCCCTATCTCTCATTCAAGACAATCAGCAAGCCTACTGACTTTTCATCTTCAATTCTGCCCTTACCACGCCCTTTAGGATCCAATCTCAGTAACAGAAGTAGACTTTGGAGATCAATACCCCATCCTGACCAACGCCAGAGTCAGACCTGCAGATGATACCGGTCGAATGGTAAGTCTCTCTCTCTCTCTCTGAATTTTTGTTTCTGAGACTCTTTCATACATCTTCAGAAGCTTGAATTTCTGCTAATCCAACCAGCAAAATGGATGTCGAACGTTTTGAACACGCTTGAATTTGGATTCTGATTTTCAAAATCTTTCATCCCCAATTTCTCATCACTTTTTCACTCAGCGAATAGAAGTAGACCTTGATTATTCAGATTCTATAACTATGGCTATCGACACTAAGCTGGTCATCAACTTTCCAAAACCGAGGTTCGCAGTGCTACCTATCTCTTTGGGATTGACAGTTCATAGATTCTCTGGAATCGTGAGTAAACAAGTATACCTTCCCCACTCTCCTCTGAAAGCCTCCTTTTCATTACATATTGACGATTTTACTTTCCTTTTCCCCCTACAATTCTTGCTATGTCGCAGTTAGCAATAGAACTCTGCTCCACTTCTCTCTCCTCCGTCCTCCCAACAACTTCCACTTCCACCTCAACCTCCAAGAAGAGTCGCCACGAACTTCATTTCTCACTTCATCCAGATTTCTCCCTAGATGCTACAGCGACATCTCTTCTAGGTTCCCGAGCCAAACTTCAAGACGTTCCTAAAATTGAACAACTTCTTGTTGGAAGATTAAGATCTTGGGTTCATGATCGATTTGTTTGGCCTAGGTTTTGGAGCTTAAGTTTACCGAATTTAGTTCCAAGTCCAGGAGCTACGAGTCCGAAGGAATCAAAAGAAGGAGCAGATGGAGAAATGGGAGTAGGAAGAGGAAATGAGTTCGACATGAATAGGAGAGACGGAAATGTCTTACCTCCTGGAGCCTCTACTCCGAATAGTAAGACTTTCAATTCAAAATCTTATGGATCTCCAACAAATATTCCACCTGAACAGATAGCTAGAGTTTTAGCTAATAGAGCTTTAAATGGTGAAGGTAGTCTTTTCGACAATCAAACTTCTATGGAAAGTGGCAATCCTTCTGAAGATTGGAACAGAACTCTTAAAGCTCAGAACCCTAATCAAAGACCTAGTTTCTCTCAAGGTTATTCTTCTGGGTTTAATCCGAATTCTAGAAATGGAGGTGAAGCTACTTTACCTGGAGCGATGCCGGCTGGAAATGAAGGGATTAAAGCTTGGAGAGATAGAAGTGATAGAGTTATGTTGGGTAACGAAGAGGTAGAGGGAATTAGGCAGAGGAGATGGAAATGAGAGAACTGTTCGGTGAGAATGAGATTTTTCTAATGGGCTTGTGAAATCAGATATACCCTTTCTGTTCCTTTCCCTTCCGGAGTATAGCAGCATCGCAATAGAACAAGCTGTTTCAAGTTTGGAATTTCGACTCTTTTCAGAGGTGCTGCGAATTCGGCCAGAAGGCAAACAAGTAGCTCAGAACGGCTTTCATGCTTCCAAGCCAAACGTCTCTTCATTCCATTTCACTCAAGCTTTCAAGCAGTTCAAAAGAGGGAATAGAGATTCAAGGAGCTAACGTAATGTTACAAGGATTTCACCTCCCGACTAGGCCTTCAAAACTCCTACAGCCATCGGTGCGTAATCTTCCAGCGACTTTGTCTTCATTCCAACCACCTTTGATCTGTCATCCCAGGTTCTAAGAGTCACTTTAGCCTCCCAAAGTGGATCTTTGTGGAATTCCTCGACTTCTTTCGGACTGAAAGGTCCACCTTGATATTTGAGAGAAGCGACGGAAGCTGAAGATAGAGTTGCGAGGTAGCTAGCTGAAGTGGCGGTAAGGTATCTGTAGATGAAAAGAAAGAGAATGCGAAGTTCTATCAGCTCAGCTGTAAGGATTAAGATAAGGTTGAAGGCGTCGAGAGGTATCTACTCACCTCTTCGCAATAACATGAGCTCCTACCTGTAGATGAGAAGAAAAAAGTCCGAAGTTAAGAATGGAAGATTGAAGGCGTCGAAAGGTATCTAACTCACCAGCTGACACACTTTCTCTGGCCAACCTTTCATTCTTAACCAATCTTCTCCGAGTTTGTCATGTCCTTTCCTTCCAACACTTCCTCCGACAGAGCTATCGACCATGTCTTCCGAAGCGGACTTCAACTCCGAGAGTGGAAGGAATTGTCCAATATCGTGGAAGAGAGCAGCGATGACGGTTTCTTCATCTGCTCCAGCTTCTTCTGCGAAATGAGCAGCTTGAAGACAGTGTTCGAGCTGGGAAATGGACTCTCCGATATAAGCTCCGTCTCCCTGTTCTTGGAGTAGTTGGAAGATCCAGGCGACGTGTTCGGCTGCGGCAGAAGTCATTTTGAGGTTGATTGAGGTGAGTTAGAAGTACTTTGAAGTTTACAGAAGGGAATTTTGGGTGAGACGTGGGTAGAAGATCGACTCTTTGCGGTCGTGTTGACTGTTAAAGAGTCTTCAAGAGAGGGTCGGAGAGCTCGGAGAGCTCTCCGTCTGTTCGGGGGGAAGTCCAGCTCGAAGCTTCGACTCGGATTAGTCTCCCCTCGTTCTTCCCTCCGCGTCTGTGGACCCATGCTGCTTTCATTCCTATCAGAAAGGTCCCGAATCTCTTGGTTTGGACCGAAGAGTGGTAGGAGCGAAGAGATAAGAGGAGGACGACAACGGGACCAACAGAACGTGAGTAGGAAGTTCTCTGCGTGAACGTGCGTTTCTTATCTTCGTCTCAACCTTTCACTACTTTCTTGAATCAGTGACCTCGAGTTCTTGACAAGTACAAAATGCAAAGGGAACTTTCACCAAGTCCAACCCCATCCCTCATCTTCTACGGTCGCACTCCTCTCTTCAAAATCCTATCCAACCCTAGCTCCTCCTCGAGATGTCTAAACCAGCTGTCCCTCAAGGAACTATCATCTCAGTCATCTGGTCCGGAATTGCTCTAGCCAGTGATGGTTACAACTCTCAAGTCTTATCCGCCGTCAATGCTATTCTGAAGAAGCTCTATCCAGACGACTATACTTCCATGGTTCGTTCGAGAGTTTCGACTGCCTACTACGTTGGAGTCTGTCTTGGAGCTGTCTTCTTTGGGTGAGTCTATCTGTTCTTTTGTAATCAACAGGTTCTCATGTTTCGTTTTCTGACTTCTTCTCGACTTTATTTCACAGCTCCTTCATCGATCGTGTCTCAAGAAAAGCCGGTGTCCTCTCTGCGACCATCCTTCTCATCTTAGGAGTCGCTCTCTGCGCTGGATCCTCTGGACCTACTCCAAGTGGAATGTTCTGGATGCTAACGATTTGTAGAGGAGTACTCGGATTCGGTGCTGGAGGAGAATATCCTGTGGCAACAACTGGTGAGTCGGCTTTGTCGCGTCGTACTTGACGTAAAGAACTAATTTAATTCAATTCAATCTACTCATCTCTCCGGTACTAACTCAAACCTCTATCCATCGTCTTTCTTTTCTCTCCACAGCTGCTACTGAAGCTGGAAACGAGACTCCAAGGTTGCAAAAGATCAGAGGTCTTTTGGTAGGTCTCGTGGGCTGCACCGCGATCGATGTTGGAATCGTGTTCGGAGGCATTCTACCTTTAATCATTCTAGCTGGATATGGATACACCTCTACTACTTCTCCCGAAGTCACCTCTGGACTGCACGTCGCTTGGAGATTGAGCATCGCTCTAGGAGCCATCGTTCCTCTTTCAGTCTTCTACTTCAGGTGGCGTATGGCAAGTAGCACAGTCTTCGAGAAGCACGGTCGTCAACACAAACAAGATCTCAAGTTCTGGGTGGTAGTCTTCAAGACCTATTGGATTCGAATCATTGGTACATGTCTTTCTTGGGCTCTTTACGATGCCATCGCATACCCTTTCGGACTGTTCAGTGAGTAGAGCGAAAGGAATAGTGTGTGAGAGCTCCCTTCGTTCTGACTTCCTTTCCCTTCTCTGCCTGTCTAGCGACAACCATTGTTGATCAATTGAGCGGAGGAACAGACTCTCTCATTCATTCAATTGGATATGGAACGCTCGTCAATTTGTTCTTGGTTCCAGTGAGTATCCTCTTCATCTCTATCGACTGATGCTAGCTTCAACTAGTTGGTTTGCCAAACCTAACGAGCGTCGTCAGGGGCTCATGAGGGGCTGGCGCCCAGACTAAGCTCCAACTGACTTGAGCTCTCTTTCTATTCCAGGGCTGTCTCCTGGGATCTTGGCTTCTCGATCGAATCGGAAGAAGAAATACTCAAATGTTCGGCTTCATTGGATCTGGTGAGTTGCGCTTCTCCAGCAGTTCTTGCGACAAAGGTTTCTCACTTCTCTCTGTTTCATTTATGGTTCGATCCACATCATGCGTCCTTCAAAACTCCAGCCGTCCTTGCTTTCATCTTGGGAGGGGCTCTTCTTCAGATCCAAACCGTCTTCCCGCTTTTCATCGTTCTCTACGGAATCCTTTTGGCCTTGGCTGAGGCAGGACCTGGAGTCGCTACTATCTTACTATCCGCCGAATGCTATCCGTAAGTTAGATTGGCTTCTCTCTTTGTCAACCCGAAAACTCCCTGACCCATTTTTCTAATTCACAGAACCATGATTCGAGGTCAGATGGTTGGATTGAGCTCGGCTTTCGGGAAAGCTGGAGCAGCGATTGGAGTAGTCGCTTTCGGAGCAATTCAAGATCGATTGGGAGAAGATGTATATGGTCAGCGAGGTGTATTCCTTGTTGGAGCTGGTTTCAGTCTTGTTGGAGCTTTCGTTACTCTAGTTTGCATCCCAAAGGTAAGTCGCCAGAGCCTCACCTTTTTCGTCGAGCGTATTGCTTACAAGTCACTTCTTCTCTCACAGATGTCTGGAGATTTAGAGGACGAAGACTACCGCTTCCAACGCATTCTTGAAGAGAATGGCTTGGTCAGAATTGGTCAAGACCTCGAGGAGATCACCAACTCCTCTTCCATGGACGAGAAGTAACGAAAGAACGAGACTGTGAATATGGTGTATCTACTTTACGATTTGAATGTGACCTTTGTACATGGGCGGGCTTGCCCTTTGACTCTCTTGGTTCTAGAGGTAGAAGTTTGATATGCAAAGTTGCCTAGAAAGTGACTCGCCAGCGAGACTCCTTTTCAAGGAGGGTTGGGATGGCGACACGGTCGGGATGCCACATGCCATCACACTTGTTCACGAACAAAAGAAAGCAAGAAAAAATACCAGTTTTCGGAATACAGGAAGTGAGAGGTAGAAAAGAAGAAAGAAGACCACTTCCATGAAAACAAAATCGAATCTTCAACCTCAAATCTGGAATGAACATACGAGATGAGCTGACTTTTGCCTAACTTTGAAGCCTCTGAAGCGCTGTGAGCAGAATGTAGAGGCTATCAAGTCTCTCCGAGTTTTGAAATGGTTCAAAGAGACTTTTGCAAAAATCGGAAGAAAAAAAACATCTTCAATGGAAGGATAGTTGATCTGAAGGCTTCTCAAAGGTTTCTTAGAATCTCATCGTCGACTTCAAGTCAACCTCTTAGTGTCTTTATGTCAAAGTTGTGGCTCTCGCTCTCTCCCTAATTGAAATCGGTTAACGTCTTCCCGGGAAATTTTCCCCAACATCTCTTGATCTGAGCCGCTCCCAACCATCCTTCTTGCCCCCCCCCTGTCTCTTTCCCAACTGGCTTGCCAACTCAAAGTATCTCTGATTTTGGTGGGACGATCTGGGCCAATCCTTCTCCGTTCAAAGAGCACAGAGAAATTGAAAAGTACAAGTCTGGAAGAGGAGGAGATCTGGATCGAATGGGTGCGTGCGAGATGAAAGCGTCGAGGTGAAGGGGCTCGAGGCTCTTCCTCTTGAACCATCACTCCCGACCACTTCCTACCACAAAACAGAAGCAAGTTCAATTCTAAAAGGATAGATAAAATGAAAAGTTGCATAGCTAGAAGAAATGTGAGTGCTTCAGATAAGTCCTTTGAAGGTGGATCGTTAAGTCAGCCAGAACTTGGTTCGAATCGCGAAGCTTGGTGGGAAGAGAGAAGAGATGCTAATCTCATGCTGCTC
>JAAVVG010000044.1:0-76053 GCA_012976225.1 Golubevia sp. BC0850
CTCTTTCTCCCTTTCTGCCTCTCTTGTTGTTGCTGCTAGCTGTTCTGTTATCATTAGATGGAGAGGAAGGGAATCTCTTCAATACGGTAAAGGTGAACTCAGGGGAATTAGTTGCAGTTGAGGGTGATGATTCAGATGTTGATTGATGATCTGTTCTGGCTAAATTTTCAATTTCGTCTTGTTCTGCCGTTTCTTGATCGATTGGAGCGCTCGAAGGGTTGTTTCCAGTCTTCGTAATGCTACCTTCTCTGTTTTTGTTCTTGTCTGGGGGTTTTCTTTGGGTGGGAAGGATTGAAACGTTTTGGGGTGGAAACATGGTAGTAGTTCGATAAAACCCCAAACCCTAAACCTAACCCTGAGCCATGTGTCTTTGTTAGGAAAGGAATCAAAGGAGAATCTATCGCTGTCTTGTCTACATTGAAGATATGCTCTGTGGGATTTGCTGCCACACTAGCACTGTAGCCCTTCCTGCCTTTTTCCTCAAGACCCCTCTATTCCTGTTTCTCCGCTCAAGACGCGTTCTTTCCCTTCGTTCTCTCTTCAATATTGTTCATGTCATTGTCTCTGTTTCCTTTCGACGCTACAGTTTCCTTAGCTTACCTTTCCTGATGACTCGTACGTTTTCTCTATATACCAATATCGAATCTTTCCTTACGAAGGTTCTCCAGAACCCCAACAACCTTTGACTCTTTACTTCAATCCTCCTATGAACTCCACTCTTTTATGTTTGACTCGTAGCTTCGCTATAGTTAAAGGAACTGTATCTCTATCCAAGGGGGTATCTGGAACAATTGGAAAATACTGGTTCTGGAAATGGTGACTCAGAGAACAGGAAAAAAAAAGAAAGAGAATGGGATACACTTTGAAGAATTGGCTTGATTTGTGCACTGAGATACCAAATTGGGTGATCTGATTTGGGCCTGAAATAAAAGTTGGGAAAGGCAACGTGAGAGATGATTGATTGGTGATTTGGTCTCGAATAGATAAAAATAAAAACGAAAAAAAAGTGAAAATTGAAATGAATGCTGAGGTTTGATTCTTTGAACTGAGTTCGAGATTTGTGACTTCTTGGCTGTCTCTTTTTGACTCTCCTTACTGCTCTTCTGAGGCAAAGGAGGGTAGGTCTGAAGAAGTGGAAGAGGAAGGGTAAATGAGTGGGTTTAGAAGATTGGGAATTCTTTGATAGGCGTCTGTCTTCTCAACAAATTCTTTGAAACAAACTGCTCCTAGCCTTGAATCTAGAATTGTATAGAGTCCCAATTTGTTTCCAATTGAAGGGGAGACCAAGATCTTGTCTTGGGACCTCCTTCCAACGCTTGACATGAGATGAGAGGATGAGATCTGGAGGTTTTGGCATTCTTGCAATGAGGACAAGCTCCGTCTGCTGGAGGATGGTTGAACTTGAGATGGTACTTGTTGAAATCTTCATGACCTGTTTGACCTTGAATTGATCTGGAGAGGATATGTGTCGGCCATTTAAGATGTGGAGATTTGAAGTTGTTGAGGGAAGTCGACTCCTTCTCATCCTGGTGAGAAATAAGTTCTAGCTGCACATGCTCGACTCATGGATGAAGAATCATACGCCAGAGAGGAGGATCAACTTCTACAACCTAGGTTCTCTCCTAGGAGCTACCAATCAAAAAGTAGTGACCAAGTTTTCCTTCTTTCTACTCGGAGGATGGAAGCTACTGATCTTGAGGAAGACGAAGGCTCTTCTCTCCCCCCTCTCTCTCACCCTCCTCAGGGTTAGGGTTTCTAACTAGCCACCCACCAAACCCTGGCAGGATTGGCGTGGGCGCAGGCTACTCCATCTGGCACCAGTAACAGGAGGTCGCAAATGGCAACATACCGATGGGGAGCAGAGCAGAGGTGTTTGACGCAGAGGCAGTGGCCCTGAATGAAGGATTCAAACATGCAATCCATTCGATACCCAACTCGACAGAATGAGAGAAGCAATTGACCGGGCTGGAACTGGAACTGAAAGTGCAAGCAACAAGATCTGCCCTGGGACCTTCCTTTTATGGCTCCTTCTCTCCCCTCCCCCTTCTCAATGGGTTTTCCATGTGGAATCCCCCCCCCTTCGCTGCGTCTAGGTTTTCCCATTGGGTTTTTTCCTGGCCCACGTTTGACTCTCCCCTCTCGCCTTGATTTCTTTCTTTCTCATGTAGGTTCTCAGGTAGGCCTAATGCCTTTGACCACTTTTTCTCGTTGTCATATCCGCCCCCTTTCTGGGACTCCTCCTTGGAGGTGCCCCACATCTGTATGTCTACACCAAGACGCCGTTCAGATGTTAATCAATAATAATAATAATAATAATAATGATAGGGTTTCTAACTAATGACGAACCTATTCTTTCAAAATACGATCAAATCGCAAGAGATAATACGAGAGATGGAACGAAAAGTGTCGGATCTTGGTAACGCGCAGGAAGATCGTGACCAAGAAGGAAAAGCTATGGCGCTCCCTCCTATACAATCCGCTGTTATATCCATCCCTTCAAGGACAAGCGGTCAAGCTGACAATAATCCTTTCAACCACAGCATGGTTGAGGACGTCCCAACCGGTGAGCATTTTTCCTCGAATGATGGATTGCTGGGTGAGTTAGAAATCGAGAACAGTAGTGAAGTCAAGTTCAGAGGAAGACCTCTTTCGCCTTCAGTGGAGAAAATTTCAGAATCAGCAGATCCAATTGATTTGCCACCTTCCTTTGACTGACCAAGTCAAAGAAGGAGCACACAATCGAGAGGGGCAAGAAAGAAGCTGATTTCGTTGACATAAGCTCTAGACCTGCTGGCAGCAAAACTCGAACATGGTGAGCTCTCAAATCCAATTCACTTTAGGAGCAGCTCCTACTCATGATCCGACTCTTCTCTATTCCGAACTTCTTCCCAAGATCCATTCCACGAATCACAAGTACCCAAAAATGTCTTCGACACTGGATCAAGACTCTTCTTCTTTCAAATGCTCATTTCGATTGGAGGAAAAACACTGTTGCTCTCATCAATCTCGCTGGAACTAGCTCCCCCCAGGAGGTTGACAACGCGCCGATGGAAGGAGGGTTTGGTTGCAGGATCGCGCCTGACTATTGGGGGTAGCAAGAATTTTGCCTCCAAAAGTCCATTCTTCCACTTTTCAATCCACCCGAATCATCTATTTCTGAAGCCCAGCCCTCTTTTATTTTTCGAACAAAAGTTTTTAACATGTACAAAGAATCTAGGTTTCGAATATAAAGTTGAAGGGAGCCAAAATTGATTCACAAATGACCTAACTTTGGTAGTCAATGGCCTTCTATCGATGGGGGTTACGAAAAATTTCGAGAATTTTGGCTCAGAGCCCAAAACCGCCAACTTCTTAGGTATTTGGTGAAGCGGCAAAAGCTCGCATCGACCTGATTACCTTTTTAAACTTAAGATCTAGACAAAAAACTAGGAAATCAAAAATTTAAAAGAGGATCGATTGGTAGAATCTTGTGCTAGGAACCGTCTTGGGGGAGGCAGGCCAACAGTATTTGGCTGGGATTCCCTATTGACCTCACGCATTTCCTTGACAACAAATCTCACCAAGTTTCTTTTTCTGTAGTTACGAAGAGATCTAGATAGTCTTCAAGCCTCCGAGACGATATTTTGTGATACTGTAAGAGCTCAAAGATCCAGCACTTTGGCTCTAGAATCAACCTGGTTTTGCTTTGATGGAAATGTCTCCTTTGCAGGGCCAGAATCTTATCTTTTGGACCTCAAGAAGACAATGGGAGGGGTTGGAGCTGCCTCAGACGAGTGTCAGAGTTAGGTCTTTTACAAAAACAAACTTTCTGCGGCGACCCAATTTTTGATCTCACACTTTTTTTATTCACCATAGATCACTTTATTTAACAAAACAATCAAGGCGAACGAAGTAAGATTCGAGGAATCAAGATTTTGATGGTGTTGGCTGAGAATATGGCTACAAGTTTTTGTTACCTCCTATGGTGAGAGTGGATCACGCGACAAGACCTCCGCAACCTTTGGTGCTCCACCCCCTCACGCGGGGAATTTGGGCCAGACTACGCTGGAACCTCAAATAAAGTCAAAGCAACAGAGGAGGAACGTCTCCTCAAGCCACCATTGATAGTCAAATCCTAGGGTCAGATCCTCACGAACAACACTCAAATCATCGATGACAAAGTGACATCTCATCCAGTGGAGGACTTACTCTTTGTAGCTCCAAAGAACTACAAGATGGCTATGCAGTCTGGGAAACGGCTCCATTGGATTGGAGCCATGGGAGCCGAGATCCAATCTCTCATCGATCAGAGAGTCTACAATCTCGTGGATCGACCTCCTGGAGTCAAGGTTCCATTCTCTTTCTATCCAGTTTGAGCAGTAGATGAAACCATCATCCATGAATCCAATGCTCCACAGGCTCTTAGCAAGAGTAAGAGACTTCTCTCTCAAAGCTCGATAGGAGATTCCATCTATTCCTGGGGACTTGTTGGGGTGGCTGAGAAGATAGCTCGTTGGATTTCTAGGTTGGTGAGTGGTTTGAATTCAGGTTCTAGGTGTTGGAACACTGGGATTGGAATTGAGTTTTGCTCTTGAGATGATGGGTTGCTGGTCAGAGTCGTGGGTTATCTCTTCAACACCAGTGAATACACTCGGAAGGTTGGTGCGATTCAGACTTTGCTGGGAATTCGGACAATGCAATCAAGGTCAACAGTTCAACTCTACTGTAGGTTGAACGCAAGGTGGGATTGAGTTTCCCTCTGGTGGCTTGTGTACCACTTCTGTCATTAGTTGAAAAAAATTTCCTATAGGTGATTCATCAAGTAAAAATCCCCTGTAGAAGTTGCAGAATCCAAGGAAAGTTTAACCTCAGTCTTTGACTTTGGAGCAAGCCAGGAAAGGATAGCCTTTCTTTTTGAACATCTTGATGTGACAGTCTGAATTGACTTAGCCAAAGCATTCTGTCTCCTGAATATTGAACTCCCCCTTTTCAGCTTTTGCGTAGAGTCTAGTTGATCAATCGCTTGAGAGATTCTCAAACACCCTTTTCTGATCTTGCTCATCCCTCGAAAAGATGAGAATGTTGTCCAAGTAAACAGGATTGCAGGAGGTTTGGATAAGGCTTTTTGGACAGGGATGGAGCTACTCTGAGTTGCCAAGTTGATGTCAAAAGTTTTGCTGAGCAGATTTTTGGTCCTTAAGCTACAGCTTTGTTATAGCTTGGAGCCCATTCAGCTTTTCATTAACAAGTCCTGGTACAGAGTGACCCAGACTCAAAGTCCTTGGGCAAGGAGAGATTTGAGGAACTGACACTCAAGCTGACTGTACCCCTGCTTGAGCTTCAAGAGAGAATTCCTTGGTTTCAGGAATAGCATTCTTAGAGACTTTAGATTCATGCTTGAAGCCTGTTACTTGAGTCTGTGATGATCTTTGACTCGGTGACCCACTTCTCCACAGTAGAGGCAGGGATTATTGTCAAATCTGAATATGCAAGTTTCCCGCTTTTGTTCCTTTGAGAGTGGACCCCTTCTTTGTATGGCTCAATCCAGAATCAAGATAGAAGGTTGAGATTGGAAGACAGGAGAGCTGAATTGAGTAGGTTGGAAAGTGGAGGGTTAGGGTTTGATGATAGAAGAAGATGAATAGAATGATGGAAATAGTTTTGGGGAAGTGGGAAAGCATTTGTTGCTGTTGATGTTTTGTTTCTGCTCCTTTCAATTGGTTGTTGTCATTGTGAATTGCGCTTGCTTGTGCTTTGGACAGTCCTTTGAGTCCTTCATCTGACTTCATCAATGTTCCTCTTTTCTCTTACTGATTCCTTGAGGCCTTCGATGAAGTAATCTTTGAGCGAAATGATGTTCTGGACAGTGGCTCTGACTGTTAAAGAGTCGAATTGCCTGAGATTTGTGACGTTGCTCCCAGCAGATTTCTTAGATTCGAACCACAAAAGCGACCAAATAGCTCTACCTTGAATATATATATTCCAGCTTTGAAGCAAGAGGTCCGAGCACTCGTGACTCACACGTTCTAGCGATTTCTCTCTGATTCTAGAAGAGCCTGAGACTTTCTGATGGCTCGGCTTCTTGAAGACTTGTGCGCTGTAACAAGCCCTGGTTTGAGAGAAAGGAAGCCTCTTGAAGAGAAGAAGGACTGGCTTGCTTCCTTGAGGCACAAGTTTGGATATTTCAGATCGAAAGATGGAACTTGATTGATGTTCGATGGCGCCTGAGAAGACTCTGAGAAAGGTGATTTGGAGAATCAGTTAGACCGAAAGAGATGCTGTGTAACGAGCTTGGAGTCTCCCGCTCAGACTCTTCTCTTCGCATTTACCCGGTAGAACACACCGACAACAAGTGTTATAATCAACAGATCTGTCCAAGGGACTCTTTACCATCTTGGGGTAGAGTTAATCTCCAATTATCGGAGCATTTGTATCCTGGTTGGGTAGAGCCAGTGCCTCTAGTTATCTTGACGAAATATGCTTTCCAAGAAAGGACTAAAAGTTCACTCAACAATGATGAGATGAAAAAGCCAGACTAAGTGGGAAAGAAGAGAAGGGAAGGAGAGAAATTTTGAATCCTTCTCAAGGAGAGCCGTGTGCAAAGTTGTCAATTAAGCAGGCCTCTTTCTCCTATGGTGAAGTTGAGCTTAATGAATTGGAAAAGAATTCAATCCCTCCGGTCTCATGCTCAATTTCAGGTCTGCTGATCTTTCGATTTATTTGAATGATTCTTTCCAGACCTTTCTCCCCCTTTTCCCTGTCTCTCCAGATCGCTCCTCATCCCCGCTTCTGCCTCCCGTGGTTCATCTCCTCTCTCCCCTTTCTGAAAATCTCACCTTTCTCTTTCCCCTTGTTTTCGATTCCTAAAGATTTTCTCCCAGAGAAAACAATCGATCTAGTTTCGTGATCTAAAATTGGTTTTCAAA
The DNA here is from genome assembly GCA_012976225.1 of Golubevia sp. BC0850. Lineage (NCBI taxonomy): Eukaryota > Fungi > Basidiomycota > Exobasidiomycetes > Golubeviales > Golubeviaceae > Golubevia > Golubevia sp. BC0850. The sequence continues at coordinate 6,906 of JAAVVG010000044.1, forward strand.
TCGAATAACTTTGAACTAGTCTCTTGATTCGGTTTGGTGACAATTGAAAAAGACTAACAGGTCTACGATTTTCAATCGTATCAGGTAAAATAGGATCGTCTTGGAATTTCTCTAAAGAATCTAAACTTGTAGTTGTACTTTGAAAAGAGGAACTTGGAGTTGAAATTGGTTTTGTTTCATGAAAGAAAAGATAGAAAATTGCTTCTGGATCCAGAGTCTGTTATTAAGCTACAGGTAGATATGAAGTGACAAGTCCATTCCTCAACCTCTCGAACCGACTTCCCACTCAATCCCTCATGAAAGCCAGTTTCTTCAACAGCTCCTCAGCCCTCTCCATCAAATCCGGACTACTAGCCGCAACCTTCAACAGAAGATCATTGGCCAAATGAGGATTTCCAACCAGCAAATTCTTCCCTCTGCTCTCTTCTTTCAGCTTTTCCAACTTTTGTCGTTTCCTGAGTAGACGTTCAGCTCTTTTTATAGAGATCTGTTCTTGAGACAGAGTTGAACCTTCCTTTGAATCCTTGTTGACCTGTAAATCATTTTGCGTCTCAACATCATCCTGTTCTTCGAGTTCGTCTTGATCCTCGAAAATCAAATCTCCCATTTCAGATCTTGCAACTAGAAAGTAAGACTTAGCATAGAAGCCAATTGACAAAGGTTCTGGAGTAGATTGGGATCTTTCGACTAGATTGACTAATCTACGATGCCATGAAATCGATGAAGCACATCCAGAGTTGCTATCACTGGTTTGAATTGAATTTGATTTTGCAGAATCTTCTTTTTCTATAATCTTGATGATTTTGGAAATGATGTCAACTTGTTCTGCTAGATTTGAGAGACAAGATAACATTCGCTGATAGGAAGAGATCGTCTCCTTTGGTCTGCAAGGAGAGTGAGAAAGACGTGAGAAGGAGATATGAGCAAGTGGAACGAAGTTGTCAAATGCACGACGTCGAAAGAGACGGGCTCACCTTCTCAACCTTTCGTAAGTGTCTGCGAGAGCGTTCCACATTCTAGAGTCGTAAGGTCTGAGAGAAGGCGAAAGTTGAGGTGGAAACGGGTCAAGAGTCAGTTAAGAGAGCCGTCTGATAGGAAAAGAAAGGAACCACCTCGAGCAACCAAATCTTCACGATACTGACCGAAGAGCAACAGCTCTCTGATGATAAAAGAGAGCATAGGTCCAAGCTTCATGAAGTTCGTAGATCTTTCCAAGACCACTCCAAGCTCTGAAATCTCCAGGATTGATTTCTGTTGAAAGGGCGGAAAGGGAGATCAGAAAATCAAAAATTCCTCAGTCTGTTTGTTCCCTTCTCTTTCTGCTTCAACCCAAGTCCAAAACTCACCAGCTCCCCTCCTATACATCTCCGCAGCAGCATGAGGATTCTTCAATTCCACATATTCATGACCCAGAAGAATCCAAGCTCCAGAATTCCCAGAATCCAATCTCAACGCTCTCTTAAAAGCCGCAATAGCTCTAATGTGATCTCCAATACTTCCATAATAATTCCCAATGCAACAACAAACCTCAGTTGAATCCTTTCCGACTTCTGATAATCTATGAGCTAATTCTGCTAATTTAGCATGTTGATTGGATACAAATAACGAATTTGAATAATCTGAGATCCCATCTAATCTCCAAGGATCTAGGGAGAGAGCTGATTCGAAGGCTAGTTGACAAGCTTCGTTCTCTGAGAGGGTAAGAAGAAGTGAAGGAGAGAGGAGGGTGATTAGAAAAGAAGAAATCAAATTGAGACCGGGAGAGGATAGAGACTGACCATTAGCTTTATAAAGATGTTCCCCTTTTGCAACCATCAGATACGCGCTTCTAGGGAACATGTCGCACAGAGATTCGATTCTCTTCAAATGTGAGCCAACGTCGTTGATAGAACTTTCTCTGGTGTTGTACTCGATAAAGAAGGAGGTCATGAAAGAATCTGGAAGCAGAGGTACGATTTCTTCTAATTCAGTCGTTTCACCATCTAAAGTTGCACTTAATTCTTTCCAGGCTCCCCAATTGTAAGGCAAGATTTGAACACTTCGAATAAAGCAATCCATAGCTTCTACTCTTTTGTGGAGTTTGCGAAAGATGATCCCTTTCCTTAAAAGAGAGGGATTTCGAGAGGAGGTTAGATTTCAGAGATGAGAGGTTGTCTGATAGATTCCAGCGACTCACAGATAAAGGAGGAATGGATCTGAAGGATCTACTAGATCTGATAGGAGAGGTATTAGATTAGGGCTGGCTGCTGGAAGTTTCCCTGTGAGACCTGAGGAAGGAGAGAAAGAGAGTAGCTTTCTGATCAGATCCATTCTCCCTACAAACATGCTACACCGCCATTCGAGAACTCATTCGAGAACTTACGGGCTGAATTCAAGCTATGTTCTTCAATCCGACGTTCAGAGACCTAGGAGAATAACGAGGAGAGGGAGTCAGAGCTTATCTCTTCTCTATCCAGCACCTCCTCTACTATCTATTCACCCCTTGATTTCCCTACAAGCCCAAGCCATTATGTAGGGTCTGCATATTTCTAACGACACTCACCAAGAACCTAGCATACAACCTCAAGAAGGTAGCTTTCGGATTCAAAGAATTCAAAGATTCCAAAAGAGCTGAACACCTCTCCAACTGATGTGAATCGAAATGACTCTTAGCCAAAGTGAAGACGTCTTCTTCTTCCTCGTTCAATTCTTGAGCAGACGGCTGACTAGAACCAGCAGCTGAGTTCTCGTCATCTCTTTGAGAGCTATCAGCAGAAGGAGCGAAATGAACGTGATTTGAGCCACCCCCAACTGCACTCATGTCTTGATTTGAATCGATTGAACTGTCTGGATCGAGGTTCTTGTTATATTGAGAATTTGAAACGTGAATTAGAGGAGAAGGAGGAGGGAATCTACCAGAAGTAGAGGTTGAAGTTGAATGATCATTTGGATGTAAAGATTGATTTGAACCTAAAGCTGGAGTTGAGTGATTAGGCGCTGTAAGTGGATGAACGAATCTGGAAAGGCTTGATTGAGTTTGAAGTTGATGGTTTCTAGAATTCTTGCGTAAAGGAGTTGAGAGATAACTTGGATTGAAGGAAGAGGTGATAGTTGCTGCTTCATCTCGCTGCTGACGCTGACGATTGGATGAAGTTGTTGATCTTGGTACGCAGTTGAGTAGTTCCAATGACCTTTGAGTTTCAATTCAGGTGAAAGAGTGAGAAGGAGAGACGTTAGAATGCTACAGATGCACAGGGTTACAGTTGGAGAACAACACCCACACCTGAATGAAGGTAACTCACCACTTTGCAGATGAAGCCAAACCTCTTTGACTTAATTCATTCGCTGAATTCCTTAAAGCTTTTCTGGCAACCGATGGATCAGAGTCTGGATAAGACGTTCGGATTTCTAGAGCAGCCATCCTCAAGTGTTGTGGTGGTCAAGAAGCACAGGCGCGATCGCAGCGATGGCCAATCTTCCTATGTCCAAGACTCATTTTTGAAAGGATTTCTGTCAAATTTTGTTTGTGCGGTACCAGTGGTACTCCCTTAGAGATATCTCAGAACTTCACAAGAGCGAAGACCACAATACGCAGAGCTGGAAGCTTTTGAGGTTGGTGGTATTCGATTGCAAGTATCTAAGCATTAAGGAAGAAAGCTGTTTTTGAACATTGAACTTTTATTTCGAGTGTTCTAGACTCCAATGACTGCAATATCAGATTCCCAATGAGCTTCATCGCAGTTTAGACTTTCATTGGTCTTTGAATCAGCAACAGCCACAGCGAAATCTGTTTCCGAAGATCCTAGAGCGATCATGGGATGATGCCAAGTTCCAGCAGTGTATCTGATGTTAGGGATTTGAGGTGGCAGAGGAGATGGTTTTAAGGAGAGAAGATTGAGAATGGTGGGCAGCGAAAGAAAAAAGAGGGAAGGGGTGAGAACTCACGAGATGCCTTGTTCAGTGGTACAGTAGAAGGCAGCAAGAGTGTTGAGATCCGGTTTGTCATCTGATAGAGAGAGTGTGAATGGGTTCAAGTCAGCATAAGCAGCTTCCTACTTCAGCAAATCAAACCTCCTAACTCTTCTGAACTCACCCAGACCATTCTTAGCCACAACAACCAGATAACCCTCATGACCACTCCCTTTAGTCGGAGTCATAGGAACGAAAACCTGATCACTAAATCTATGTCTCTCCAACATTCTAACATGAAAAGGCAATCCACTCTTCCCAACTCCCTGACATTTATAAAGGTGAAAATTGGTAACAGCCTGGTCCTCGGGTTTGAAAAGATTTCTACAGCTAGCTAGATTTGAGTACTTCTTTGCAGTTCCTAGATTGACAACTTTAAAAGGAGCTGTATGGTTTGAAGGAGAAGCTATGACTTGACCATAGGGAGCGAAACTTTCTGCAGATAGAGAGTTGGCGACGTGAGTGACTCCAGTAGAGTTTGAAGAGCTTCCTAGAAGAGAAGAGAAAGCTGCTGAGGCGGCTCCAGTTACGGCTTGAAAGGCTGAGGGTTCTGTTGGTAGAGCTTTGTCTGAAGATCCTGGGATGTCGATTGAAGGTAACTCTCCAGAGAAATTGGCTAGGGTTGAAGACCTTCTTCCTACGAGACGAATACGTTTGATCCCTCCATCCTGAAAATTAAAAAAAGAAAAAAAAACGGAAGGATAGAGTCTCAGAATTGGTCCCATTCAAGGTTTTGGTGAAAGGTCTTGAAACTCACAGGGTGCATAGTCAACTTGACGTGACTGAAGCTTTTCTTCTCCTGCTCCAATCTGAAAAAGTGCTGCTTCCCAGCACTGAGCTTGGATCGGCCAAGAATCGAAGTCCACTCGGCACTGTCTGGAGGTAATTGGCCATCGAAGTTGGTGGCGTGTAGCTCACAACTTTCTGGGAAGTTTCCTAGAAAATGAGCTGTGTCTACTTCGACGTAGGAGAGCATTCCTGGTTCACCGCTGCGGAGCAGGGAGAAGAAAATGAAAGCTCTATCAGTTCGGAAAACCAGAAAACAAGGAGAATTGGCAGGAAAAGCCAAGCAACTCACAGCTTGATAACGACCCAATCTTTGTGACCTTTGGCTCTCGAACGTTTGGTTTCCCAACCATCTCCCATATCTTTACCTCGACCAGGTAGAATCAAATTAGCTCCCACTCCGAAATGTTGATCACTTGTGCTGTGAGATCGAGGAGGGGAAGTAGGTCAGAAAAAAAGGACAGACGAAGTTTTCCACCTTCGATTCTCCCTCAAATTCATTCAGATCTGCTTCTTCACCCTTTGAACTCACAAAACCACTCTCCCTCCATTCATGACATGGGCCAAATCTAAAACGTTCAATCTTTCGTCACTTGAAGAGGTTTGGATTTCAGAAACTCCCATTCCTAGAGGTGGAGCAGGAACAGTTCCATAGACTCTAAATCTAGCAATTCCTCCATCTGGAATCATGAGTAGCTTGATATGAGTAATGGGTTTTGAAGAAGGGGAATTTAAGGAATAGAGGTGACGAGCTGATGGGTTACAAGGAAGACGTGGGAGAAGAGAAGACCACTAGTAGATAGCAGATGAACGACGAATGAGTAAAAGACCTGCTAAGAATCAGTATCAGAGAACTGCTAACTTCATTTCATTCCCAAGCTACTCTTCCAAGCCCCCATCTGATTGCGACATCCTTCTCAAGCTTGTTAACTCACTCTCTCATCTGCTTCCTCCAATCCTTTCCCTATCTTCTGCTCCTCAGCAGATAAACTCATTCCGAAAACTTCAATTTCTGGGGCTTCATTCCCATTGAAGTTAGCAGTATCGATATCGAATCCTGAAACGATTCCTCCAGCTTTTGGTCCTAATCTTAAGATCACCCAGTCATAAGTCGGATTATGACGACGAGTTTCCCATCCATCGAACAGAGCTCCTTTTGGTCCGAATTGTCTGTGAAGAGGAAATTTGTTCGGGACAAGGGTAACAAAAGAGTCAGGATTGAAGAAGGAGGGAAGAAGAAACCTTATCTTTCAAGCTGCGAGCTTGAGTTCCTTTCCTCCCAACCAAAGCTTCTGAGCCATTAAGAGAGAGATACATCTAGGCTGAAGATGTGAATGTTGATGATAGTGAGTGTGACTGACTTACCCTTTCATACTAGGAGCAGCCCCAACTTTCAAAAGATCAGTTGCAGGTGCGAACCATTCATCTGAACAAGATAGAATCGTTCCTCCTAAAGAAACACTGGATAATTCTGTTAGAGTCCCTAAGGTTGATGGGAAATCTTCATAGGAGATGCTTTTGAAGTTAGAAGAGGTCATTGTAGGGTGGTTTGGGTACAGAAGAAAGAAGAAAGCATAGGTCACAAGAGTCAAGAAGAAGCAAAAGCGATAAGGCCGATGATTGATAAGGGGAAAATTATTCTTCCATGATTTGAAAGTGGTTGGTTGGTGAAAAGCTGAAATTGATGCTGGATATAATGAAAGTTGGATACGAGGTTACAGATGGAATTAGAATGAGAGAGAGATGGGTAGAATGGTTGAGAAGGAAGATGGAGTAGAAGATAGACCTCGCTTGCCAGCTTTGTGTAACTTTGATAAGCTAGGCCAGATCGTGGAGCTTTCGAAACCCTGAAGATACAGGTCACCTTCTGAGTATGAAAAGAAGCATGGAGAGGGAAGAGGGGTGAAAGAGTAAGAAGGTAGGAGGACAAGCAATTGATGGCATCTTCAAAGGTCTCTCCCGTCTGACTCCAGCTTCAATAGGCTCTTGAGCATTTTGTAAAAGAAGTCACTTACCTGCTCTCAGGCCAAGTGGGTCAGCATCTCTTCGATTGTGAGCCCAAGCTCACTATCTTCTTTCTAAGATGACAGTTGTCTCCCTCTCTTTCTTCCTCCTATCTTCACGCTTGGTTGGTTGACTCGACTTGTAGCTGCGATTTGAAACCCTAAGACTAAATCGATCACAAATCTAGATTCTTCAATCATCTCGACCTTTCTCCATCTCACTCAGAACAGCATTCAAAGCAGCTTGTAAAGCCTTCTCCTTGTCCTCCGCTCTTGCTTGAAGTTGAGCGATGGTACCGTGCAAAGTTTCTATCCTGGATGAGTTTTCCAATGAAATACTAGTGTAAGGGACAGTTGAGGTTTGCGGTTGATCTAATTGAAGAGCCTTTTGAGCTGAAGCAACGAAGAGTGAAGCTAATTGAACGTGATCGGTAGTGGAAGTGGATGAGGATGAGGAAGAGGAGTCAAAGGATTTGAGTAGGCTTTGGAATTGGATTTGAGATTGTTGTTCATCTGGAACTGGATCTGGATCTGCAGGAAGAGTGAGAGTAGGAGTAGGAGAATCTGGATCTTGAAAGGATCTACCAAGTTGTAGGATTGGGTGAAGTGGAAGTGGCTGCTGCTGCTGCTGCTGCTGCTGCTTAGATGAAAGAACTTGTCGAGGAGAGGTCTGTTGTAGTTGATCTAAATCTGATAGAATATCTTGAATAGAAAATCCTAAAGTTGTCATTCTGAATGTTGAGTGCTGGGTTGTGGTTGGGAAGAAGCAATATGAATACAATCTGCAACTCCAACACCTCTTCACTCTCACTCGATGAAAGTAGTTGGATTACTTTCTGGTGGTAAAGACAGTTGCTTTAATCTTTGTCATTGCGTTGCACAAGGTCATCAGTTGGTAGCTCTAGCAACTTTAACTCCTCCAGAAGGCAAAGGTAAGCCATAAGCCATACTTCTTCGTCTTCTTCTACTTCTACTTCTACTCTCTCTAAGCTTCTTGCTCTCCTTCTTCCCTTTCCTTCCCCTTGCAGACGAATGCGATTCCTACATGTATCAAACGGTTGGTCATGATGCAGTTCATTTAGTTGCACAAGCCATGGGTCTACCTCTTTACAGACAAACCATTACTGGAAAAGCCTTAAATCAATCTTCCATTTATGGTTCCAGGTCCAAGCCTTCTTCTTCGTCTTCATCTTCACCAGACCAACCTTCTTCCAATCAAGATCATGACGAAACAGATGATTTACTCTCTCTTCTCTTGAAAGTTAAAGCTCATCATCCAGACATCGATGCTCTATCAGCTGGTGCCATTCTTTCAAATTATCAAAGGATCAGAGTCGAACATGTCGCTTTTCATCCTAGTTTAAACCTTACTCCCTTGACTTATCTTTGGCAACATTCTCAAAGACAATTACTTGTAGATATGGAGAGAGCTGGACTGGAAGCTGTGCTGATTAAAGTAGCTGGGATTGGACTGGGAGACAAAGATTTGGGGAAAAGTTTGAGAATGATGAGACCCAAGTTGGAGAAATTGGTGAGTTCATTTGGAAGAAATTGGAAGTTATCGCCTTGCTAATATATATCTCCTGATACAACACAGAACGGGCTTTACGGAGCTCACGTAGCAGGAGAAGGTGGCGAGTATGAAACTTTGACTTTGGATTGCCCTCTTTTCAAACGAAGGATTGAATTGTAAGTCTCATTCGAATCGGCCTCAAATATTAAACAACCATTCGAATCTCGATTGACTTATTCTCTCTCTGTCCACACGCCGCATCCTCATCCCTCAGCGTAGAAACCGAAGTCGTCATCCATTCCGAAGCTTCTTTCGCAAGCGTTTCTTACCTCAAAATCAAAAGTGCAAAGCTGGTGGAGAAGTCTGCTCCTCTAGAGAGTAAACTAGAACATGTAGAGTTGGGGAAAGTTATTCCTAACCTAGCTCGAACTCCAGAATTGGACTTCGTTGGAAGAGCGACTGAGCGAGTTGCGAGAGAAGGTGAGCAAGAAAATTCTGGACCCCAAATGATCTCTCGTCTCATAGTACTGTTTGTTTTTCCTTTCATACTCGTTTCTGACCTCCGTTCTCAACTCTACTCCTTCTAGCTGCAGTCTCTTCTTCTTCCACGCCGCCCACTTCCACTTCCACTACATTGACTTCAAAGGAAAACCTTACTCTCACCTCCACTAAGTGGTCCTCTTCTACCATTTCTGTTTCTGGGAAGTGGATGGCAGTTGGTAATGTGACTCCGAATCTTTCACATACAGATCCAAGCTCAAATCGAAATATGGAAGATGAAGTCAACAGTGCCTTCGATATCTTAGAAGGTGAGTCGCCATCGTTTCCGCAATCCTCGAATCCCCTTCTTCTCTTCTCACTCATCCCTCGTCTCTCATTTTATCCAATGGTTCCAGAACACCTCTCTAAACATCAACTATCAACTCCCCACATCACACATCTCAACCTTTACCTCTCCGATCAGTCTCTCTTCTCTCGAATAAACGCCGTCTATTCCAAGAGATTTGGGTCTGCTCCTCCAAGTCGAGCTTGCGTTGGAATCAGTTCAGATCCAGCAGGACCTTTGATCAGAATTGACATTCTAGCCTTCGACGATGGAACTCGCTATCCAAGTTCCTCGACTGACACGACTTTGGACAGTAGTAGGAAAAGTTTACATGTTCAAGGTAGAAGTTATTGGGCCCCTGCTAATATTGGGCCTTATTCTCAGGCTGTTACTGTGAGTCACTTTCTCTTCTTTTCTTCTTCTTGGCGCCCTTCCAAGGGACAAAGCTGACCTCCTTTATTTCGAATGCATCACATCGTAGGCTGGATCTAGGATATCGATAGCAGGTCAAATCGGTCTGATTCCAGCAACTCTTCAACTACCGACCTCGACTGCAGCTCAGATAGCACTTTCTTTACAGCATGCGAGACGAATCTTAGCTGCTGTCCTCGAAGGTGAAGGTGTCAAGAAAGGTCGAGATGAAACGCAATCTTCGTACTCTGATGTCCAGGGATGGGTTGAAGGCATAATTTGCTGGCTCGATGAAAAAGGATTCGAAGAATCTGATTCTTCGTCCCAGGAGAGAGGAGAATCTTTTACTTCTTCCCTCCTTTCGATGGCTCAATCGGCTTGGGAGTATCAGTCGAAAATCGAAGTTCCCGATGATGAAGCCGAAACCGAACATGAAGTGCAGATGGGAGAATTGGAAGCAGAATGGCAATCGAATTGGACAGGTCCTCGTTCAAAGGGAAAGTCGAAACGAATCGATGAGATACCTGCTGTTTACGCGTTCGTTCCTAAAGAGTCTTTGCCTAGAAGTGCGAAAGTGGAATGGCAGCTTACTGCTCATACCGGTCAGCCAGTCCAGAATGAAGATGATGATGGAGAAGAAATGGCTCTTCCGGAGAGTGAAACAGGTGAGTTTCTGAAGGGAGACAAGTCTCCACTTTCAAATGCTAAAGCTTCGCTCCTTTTCTGCTCGTCTGACCTCTACAGGATCGTTCACTCTTGGAAATTCTGGGATCTCTGGAAAGTGGTGTGTGAGAGGATCGAGCAGTGGTAAGACTGCCTTTGGAGTCGCTGGTCTTTCTCTGGAGAATGGGTCGAAAGTTGACGATCAACCTCCAGCAGCCCTTCAAGAGCATTTGAAGAAAGCTCTATCTATTCGAGTATTCTACAGCACGAGAAATGGGATCACTTCGTCTAATGGTAAGTTGACCTTCCGACTGTTGCTGTCACACTTCGGACTAACCTCCTCTCTTCTCACTCTCCGTTCACTCAGCCTGTGCTGTTCTCGAGAAGATGCTTGCACTTTCTGAACCAAATATCTGCCTCCCTGCTGTCACGCTAGTACCAGTTCAGTCGCTTTTCGTACCCTCGCTAGCAGTTAGAGAGAAGGGCAGCTGCGATGTAGCTATCGTCTTCACCCAAGTGGGCTAAGAAATCAGCTTACATGTTTTTCAGTGTTTTTGAATTGATCTGTCTTAACACTGTTTACGTCACTCGCGGTTCAAAGAATCATTGAAATGGCAAACTGCAGCAGCAGCATTCTTTGTTCAAATCAATCGTGAATGCTGATGACCAAAGACAGTCGAAATTGGACTTGTGGTGTCGTCTGTAAACTCGAACCAAGCTTCTCAGCAGGACCTTCCCCTTCAAGATTCTGCAAGAGAATTGGGAGATAGCACACATCCCTCTTCAGAAAACAGACTCCGATGCCACAAAGCTGTCGTCAGGCCCCCCTCGTACTCAAACAAACGGATCTGACAAACAACCCCGAAGAATCCTCTCTCAAAAAAGAGGGTTGCGTCGAGACGATCGAAGCCAAAGCTCCAATGAATCAGCCTACTTTTCTTGAAAGATAACAGAAGTCGGCGTCCCAAAACCAGAATCTTGAAGGTCTGTCTCGGAGTCTTGTTTGACTTTCCTCTCCGAAGTTGGAAGAGAGGTCAACGACGGAGAGTCAAGAAGAAAACTTGGATGAAATGGCCTGTTCCAGAACGGAAGATCGAAGATTAAGGGTCAGACCTATCGAGAGAGATTTAAACAAGAAGACGATTGCCGTCATATTGCAAGTTGGAAACGAGTGGTGATGGAAGAGAGGAGGAGCAAACTCACTTTTTTTTTGATGTATCACGAACTCGATCTCTAATTTTCCTTCGACACCCGATCATATCTAGTCTTCAGCAAGACCGTTTCTTCTTCTCCGGAACAAAGAAATTAGGACATAGATTCGAGAGAGGGTTGAGATGTAGACACCTTTGGGTTCGAACCTGAAAAGAGGGAGGGAAGTAACCATCAGTCTAGCTCAGTACCATCGACCATCGGCTTGCTCGTTAGAGACCCATGTCGAAGAAGGTGTATACTCAATTCTCTTCAAGGCGTCTTTGTTCATATCATCTGGAGTTAGGAAAGGAGTAAGGCGAAGAGATTGGTCTCAGCCACCTCCGATGATGTGAGAGCAGATGATCTGATGCACTCACCCTCTAGATCCTCTCAACAAGAGGGACCTAGCCATTCCATCTAAGAGCCCTCTACTTCCAAATGAACTTCCAAATGAACTCCCAAATCAAACCCCTAAGTTGGAGGACTGTACCGCTGGAAGGTAGGAAAGGAAGATGATGCCGGTGAGCTGGTATCGGAGGAAACAAACGAAGGATTGATGGGAGGATGTACGACAGACAGCAAAGGTAGAGAGTGAATTCGCCCTAGAAATGGGGACAGAATCTTGGACGAGGATATATGTGAGGAGAAGAAGAAAGGGAAGAAAGAAAATTTGATCTGCTGCAGCTTCTATATTGAAAAACTTTCCGTTTACGTAAAGTTGCTTGAAACCAAGATAGCGCGCGAACCCAGCCAATGAAGAAGAGAGGGTCTTTTTCCAGATGTTTCTCTCGAACCAGTTCAACTCATTTCAAAGTTGTTTTAGCTTCTCTTTTCAAGTACTTTCTTGGAATCATTAGCAACTCAACTGCAAGCATGTCTTCAATTCCTTCGACCAGAATCAAGAGAAGCCTCGTCAAAGACCATGGCAAGCCAACCATAGTCATGCTCTCTTACAATGTCGCTTCCTCTATCGCAGAGTACTTGCATGAAATTGATCATGAGCAAGAACCAAAGGCACTAATGTCGACACTGTTCGAGGTGGTAACCCTCGCTGGTAGAGCACGAGAGCAAAGGTGAGAATCAGAAAAGACCTCTACTTTAATTTGGAGAATTCTGGAACTCGGAACCATTTCTCTCTCACTCAGCCTCTACATCATCCTTTCCCAAAGGGATGCAACTGTCACTCTTCGTTCTATAGCTTCACTATCTCGAGGATCTCATCTTACTTGCTTACCATTTCTTTTGACGAACGTCGAGCTAACAAATCAAGGCAATCTCGCCTGCTTCTACTTCTTGATGCGCAGAGATCCAAGAGCCACTGAAAATCATCGTCATCTAGTCTATGTCCAGGTAACCCCACTTTTGTGATTGGAATTGGATGACCAGAACATACTCTTAGATCTAGAGGTTATACTTTTGATACGATCTCTAATAAGGCCGAAGAAACTTCAGGGGGTGAGATGAATTTTCAAGTCTCGTAAAATGAATTTCTTTGGTTGACTTGAGAAGCTTGGAGAAATTACTGAATCAGCTGACAAGGGTACTCCGATTTGTTGAAATCAATTGGCTTACTAGAAAGCGAAGTGCAAGAAAACATTTGAAGGCTTGAGAGCTTCGAGATGAAGATGAGGGTCAGAGGGAAGAGGTCTGTCTTGCCAGTCTTAATGTCAACGACCTTTAATGTGTCTCTTGAAAGATCTCTCAAGATTTCGAAAGTCTTGTGAACTTCTCTATACATCTCACCAGAATAATTTTGGACTGCAAGATGATCGTGAGTTCTGAACAGTTGAGATAGAAGCAAACTAAGTTGTCGTTGGATAAGACTAGAAACTTCTCAACTACTTGTTTCAACTTCAGAGCACTTCTTTGAAATGTACATCCGTCAAGATGAATGTCTAGATTTGACCATAACGAAGGGGAGTTAAGCATAATCTTGGACCTGCTCTTTGAGACTTGAGTTAAGTCTATCAAGGTCTTCATGAATGGAAGACCTTCTTTTGAGTCTTTTTGAGATGGCTTAGTTAGCTTTAGAAGGATCTTGATCAGTAGAGATAGAGAAACAAGGTTGATAGTCCCGTTCTTGGAACCTGAAAACGGGGGGCGGAAGGAGTGAAAAGTGAGTAGGAGCGAAAGATGAGAAATCACTCGAATGGATATCGAATGACTTTACCAAAGATGCACCAGAAAGGGTTTCCGAGAGTTCATATGCACTCTTGGTTGACATCTTGGAAGTGTCCATTCTTGTGAGTGATTGAGTGGGTGGAAAGAAGTGAAGAAAGAAAGAGAGAAATTCTTCGCGTGTCTTCCACCTCGTCCCTAAAGTTCTAGCTATTCTATACTGTATCTCTACTCAGATACTCCAGTCAACTAGAATGGTTCAGAGATCTAGAGACTAGATCGTAAAACGAATGTCAGAAAATGCCTATATCTAGCAGTTCTATGGTACAGCTTCCTATGCATTTACAGTTTCAGTTTTGAAGCTTCCCACCCCTTCCTTCCCGCTTGCTGATCCCTTCGCAACCTCAGTCCTCTTCATCCTCGTCGACTCTCCATCTCTCCTTCAACCATTCAGCTCTCAGTCCAAATGTTCCTCCAATGACTCCCAAGAACGCCTCGGTTCCTTCCTTCTCTCTCTTTGGCATCAAAGCCTCGTAGGTGTTGAAGAGCAGATCTGCGACCAAAGATCGATTTTTGAGGCGGGTGTATGAAAGAGACAGTCTGGAAGTCTGAAGGATCGATTCGGCGGCTGGAAGTTTGGATTTATGCTGAGCAGAAGTTGAGGGATTGGACACCGAAGAAGAAGACTGACGTTGAGGCGTGGTGATGCGAAGATTGGAAGTAGAAGAAGCCACAGTGGAACTCGAATTGGAACTTGAACTTGAAGTAGTGAAAACCCTTCCAGGAGGACCGCATCCATCGTAATCCACTTCTCCATCTTCCATCTCGTTTTCTCTCTCGGCATCTAAATCGATAGCTTCAGCCACCCTCTCGTAAGATTCTCTAACCTTCCGTCTTTTCTGCCTGAGCTCGTTTCTCATCAACAGAAACTCTGTTAAGCCTCCGATCAGGGCAAACCAGACTGCTAGTCTTTGGATCCCTTTCCTTCGCCTCGAGTTGAGCTGCCAAGCTATTCCAGATCCACCCAGGAATGAGAAGAGATCGAGAGAGTCGGCCATGACGTTGATTGTGGAGGAGAACAGTTGAAGGAACGCATGAGGTGAAGATGGAAAGATTGAAGACTTTGAAGATGGAAGGATGAAGAAGATCGACATGACAGTCGAGAGGAACGTTCGATGATGGTAGGAGTAGGACTGGCCACTCTTCGATTTAGAAGTTGAAGAACTTGACCGGTCTTCATCATAACTTGAAGATAAATGTGGAATCTCTTTGCTCTCTTCATCGACTCGGCTTCTTTCCAGACTTAATTCTTGCAACTTCAACATTTCCTCTCCTTTCCCGCTTTCGTCTTGCCTCAATTCTTCCTTCTTCATCCTTTCCAGTTTCGGAATAGCATCGGCGTCCTTTCCGCTATCTACAATGAATTCCAGAACGAAAGCAGAGATAGTGAGAAGCTTCTTGAGGTTCGATATCGATTCGCTTGAGAGATAGAGACGCTTGACAGCTAAGGAGCGTGTCTTCGGTCGGAGGAGCAGAGTGAAGAGCAATCGAGGTAGCGGAGTTAGAGGGGAGGTGGTGAGAAGATGATGTAGTAGGAGGAGGATGGGTTGAAGGAGGGACTGCGAAGAGAGGAAGTGTTGGGGAAGAGAAGATGAAGGAAGTCAGTGGGAGGTGAAAATTCCGGCAAGTCTCTCCTCTCAAAGCCTTTCAGTCTGGCTTTCGCGCATCTTTATGGTCAGAGAAGCAGTCGACTGAGAGAAGAAACGGTTGCTTCTGAGAAAGTGGCTCCCTCCTTCGACTCCTTCCTTCCTTCCCAGCATTCCACTGCCGATTCTAAAAATCTTTCCCAGCGAATTAATATATGTGCTGATGTTTCTCATCCCCACTCGAGCCACCTAGGACCTGCTCAATCCCAACCCGACTTTCTGGAGGTGCATTTCTAACCTCCTTGACTTCCCAGGTATTTGAGCATTTGGCCCACCTCTTTCCCCTTTGAGATGATCCACTACTCTACAGAATATATCAATTGCCACTTACCAGCATCTTATCCCTTCCATCGAATCCACCAATGAGCCTGAAGAGCGTCTCTCTTTTCGACAAAGGAGCGAATGGCTCTTCCGCCAGCTCTAAGACTCCAGTGTAACCATCTGGATGGAGCAGGCCTTGAGAATTCTGACCCAAATTTGACTGCTTACTCGTAGTAGGAGAAGCTTGGATGAAGGTAGTGACTGGAGAAAGTTGCCTTGAAGCCGAGGAACTTCTGGATCTTGAAGGAGAGTTGAAGTAGGATGGATGAGATGAGATCGCCATGGTCGCGATGATCCTTGAGACTGAATGGTTCGTTTGATCAGGAGGAAGCCATCTGAGAGTCAACAGCGAACCGCTGGAATGCTATTGCTTGCTTCGAGGCAAGTGTTGTTCTGTAACTGGCTCTTGACTTTCTTCTTCTTTCCCTCTTTCTCTTCACTCCGCAACTCGTCAAATTAAGATCTGTCTATCAGACAATCGAGAAAAGTGAGTTTTATAACAGCTGGCCAAGAAGACTTCGATTCCAGTGCAGGCTACTGACCTCAAACCTTTCTCTTTTCCAGATTGAGACTTTGTCATGATCTATCGCCAACGACTTTCACTCATCTAGACCTATCGGATGCCATTGGAACTTCTCTGTAAGATCCTAGATTTCCTATAACCGATAAACAGCATCCTCTCATCTAGAACTTGCAAGCATTGGCGAGAGGTGATTACCGAAACTGCATCGAACTGGAGAGTTCTAGAGATCCCAGATGAATTGGAAGTTCACGAGGTCATAGAGATCCTGAAACTATTCTCCAAGCTCTCAAGAAAGAGCTTAACTCATGTAGTTGTTAATTCAAAAGTTGTCATTGCGGCGGATTTAGATCAATTAATGGACAAGTTGAAGGAATCAGAAAGTCTCCAACTTCTTCACATTAAGCAGACTCGCCATCTTAACACAAAGGCCAGAAATTTGGCCAGAACTTGTCTTCCTAATCTTCAGACTCTTTCAACTACAGAACATCGATTCAGAGATCAGCTTGTGGGAGCTTTCGTCTAATGGTGATTTTTCAAAAGCATCCTCGACGAGAACTAAATCATCTCCACTAAATGCACTTTACACATCAAACTTAAATCAAATCATAGCTGATGAGCTTAATTGGATGGCTCATGTAACAGACCTCGAGATAACAAAGACAGACTCCATCGAGTCCTTAATTCAAATCATGACGCTACTGAAGGACAACCTTAAGACTTTGAACCTCAATTGTTCGATCAAATAAGAGAAGATTCTCCAGCAATGCCGGCTATCTACTTTCCCCGTTTAACAAATCTGATACTTCCTCATGTGGGCAACCTTTCTGGCTTCTCAAGCTGGTTATGTCCTTCTCTGACTAGGTTAACTGGAAAAACCGAAAATCTTACGCGGCTACCAAGTACGACCTTTGAACCTGTAAAGGATCTCATCTTAAGACTAGGTACCGACTACGAAGAGAGCCCTATAGAAAGATCACCTGACTTTCAATGTCATTCAGGCCCACGATGTGTTAAGAAAGTGACACTTTCTAGAATTCTTTGGCCATCCAATACTACGAAGAAGATTGGAGACATTTTGAAAAATCGCAGTCTTCCTTCAACGTACCATTCATCTTGGAACTACTCTACTACATCAACTATGAAGTCAGTCCTGAAGCAAAGCTACTCCATCCAGGGGCCATGATCCACTGTTGTCCGCTTGTCACAACTCTTTGTTCCTTCGACGAGTTCGGTTTCGACATGAACGCTCTTTGCAAATTTCAGGAACAAAGGAATGAACATCTAGGTAGCATTCGAGAGCAAGGAGAGGAGCAGAAGGACTTCGAATTTTGATTTATGGATGAGGGAATGGAAGATCAATACGAGGAAGGACTGCAGAGAATAGCAAGGTACGCTTGATCACTCACAAAGGAAGGAAAGCAAACGATAGAAAGAGAAAAGACCTCTGATACCCATTCCTTTCTTTTTTTACATCATCTCTAAGGAGAGACACAACTCGCGGGAATCCGATCATTTCGAACCGGGACGATACATTGAGTTCGAAGATGGATACGAATATGAGGATACCTATCAATTCGAAGCTGACTTGAAGGGTTACTGCGATTTGGACGAGGATGTGTGATAGAGATCGATTGATTGAGTTGTGGAGACTACTTCGAGAAGTACTTTTGATTTGGCATGAATGTAGTCCGTAAGCCAGTGAGAATGATGAAAGTTGAAAATTGAAATTGAATTGTAAGCGTCTTTGAGTTTGAGTTTGTTTATTTAAAAGTACAGAAAAGAAAGGGGGGGGGTTTCCATCATAGAAGGGTTTGGGCTCTAGGCCAAGTCTGACCTCAGAAGAAGATTAAAAGGAAAGGAAGAAATGTACAAGAAAAAGAAAGAAAGAGAAGATCAACCTAATCTTAAGACGGAAAAAAAGGGAATTAAAGACAAATTAGATCTTGATTTGAAAGCTTTGACTTCTCTCAAGAGATATCAGGGCCTTTCCTATGTTACCAAGAGACTGACAAATCTCTGAAAGAAATCGTTTTAGAAGATTCCAACAGCATGAAGAACACTTTGAGACATGTCTCTGTTCCCTTCTCGGGTTTCCAGAATTTCACGAATCTCAAGAGGTGGTTCATCTCCTAGAGATTCGGCTCTTTCCCAACGTTCTAGACGAGAAAGACCTGAGCATGGACCGTATCTGAAGAACAGAAGATGAAACGAAAGGGGGAGAGAGGGGGCGGTCAGTGTTTGTGTTTGGTAAGATCAAAGGAAAGGGCAAGGGAAAGTAGAAAGATGAAAAAGAAGAGACTCACTTTGGATTCAAATCAAAAACACGTAGCATTTGTTCAATCCTAGTTTCGCCTTCGGCATGGACTGAGAGGGGAGTAGAGATAGGAGGAGAGGAGAAAGGTGATGAGAGTTGAGTCTTTCGGACAAGGATGGCTTAGAATCAAACCCTCCTCTGTGACTCTAAACCTATCGCTGTATAGCTCAAAAATGCCTGATTTCAACAAGTAGTCTTTCGTTTTCCAATCAAAGAGGCTCTTGATCAATGTCAAATGGTTCGCCACCTCGCTCCATCCACCTTGCTTCAAAACAAACATTGACCCTCTCTCCTGATCGCCCCTATGAAACTTGCTCTACTCACTAGGTTGACACTTAGGTAGTCCCATAGCCTTTGAAACTTCAGCCCAATGTTTATTATAACCTGGATTATAAACGTTCAATCTCTCTCGGTTGAAAGCCTCCTTTGACTCCACTTGAACTACTTTTACTTTCTCCTTCTTTGACTTTGAAGCATCTGAACCGAAAGAAGAAGCGGATGCAGAACGTTTCAGAGCATTGTCTTTCAAAGAAGAAGAGGAAGAAGAAGTGGATCTGGATGTTGAATTGGAATTCAAGATGGCTTGTTCCTTTTCTGATTCTCTACGTTTTAGATCGGCTTTGATTGAGGCTTTGGTTTCAACTCTTGAAGAAGTGGAAGTGGAAGTAGATTTTGGTTTGGTAGACCATGATGAAGATGATAAAGTTCCTTGTCCTTTGCTGGATTTCTTGGACGCCATTCTTAAAAGACTGATGATGGTAAGTGAGGAGAGAAGGAAGTGAAGGAGAACCAACAAGTTGCTCTTGAAATCATCTATCGAATCTTCATCGTCAAACTCAAGAATGAGATTTAACGTATGGCATTAATCATCAATGGATTAAGATTCGCATGTGAAGGTTGCATTCGAGGTCATAGATCTGCAAATTGCAATCATAAAGATAGACAACTCAAGGAAATCAAACCTAGAGGAAGACCGCTATCTCAATGCAAGACTTGTAGAGATAATAGAAAGAACTTGGGGAAACATAGCAAATGCTATTGTGGAGATGACTGCAAGGAAAAGGAACTGGATCCACAGGTAGATGAACGGTCGGAAGTTGGAGAAAGTAGAGAGGGAGAGGGAAAGGTTGGGGAAGGGAGTGCGAGTGCGAGTGCGAGTGGGAAAGAACAAGGTGAGTCATCTTCCAAGCCCCTCTCTGAGGTGATAGATATCTCACAGCAGTCTAGGGAAGATATCATAGAAGCATTGGAGCTACTTAGTCGCCCAGCTGAAGGAACCAATCCGACCGAGGGACATCTCCTCCCCTCCATGACAAACTGATGTCGGGTGACTCAGCTTTCCTTTCTCTACAAACTTCTTTCATTCTAACCATTTCTTCATCTCTTGTTTGTCTTTCTAAATCTTCAACAGACTGCAAGTGTAATTCCAATGGACCTTGCATCTGTTGTTCAAGCAAAAGAAAGAAGCCTTCCAAATCAGATCCTCCTTCTTCTTCTTCGATTTCCAAAGCTTTCGACAACCCTATCAAAAAGAAGAGAATCCCCAAGAAGAAGAGTACGAAAGAAAGAGACGAATCAGAAGGTGAACCAACTTCTTGGGGTCAAATTATGCCTTCTACTTTTAACGATCCTTCAAATTTCTTAGAACTTGGTCTACCTGATCTGACCACTCCATCTCATCCAAATTACTTTGAAGAGTCATTGAATTCAGTTTCCAACTTAAGGACCTTGGATGATTATCCGACTCTTTTCACTGACATTAAAGATCCTTCAACTTCGAGCTTTTCTCCTACTTTCAGTTCACCTCCTTCTCCTGCACCTATCCCTCAAGCTTCGAATCCCGATATCAATCCTTTTCAAATTTTTATGCAAGAATCTGGAATGGAAATCAACGTTTCTTGTACTTGTCAAGAAGGTTGTAAATGTCCTGGATGTTTTGGAAACAAATCAAAGGATGCTGATGGAGAGAATCCCAATCTCAATGGAAAAGTGAAAGTTCAAGATAAACTTCAAGGAAGCTCTGATCAGCTTTTCGGAAATCAATCAAATCAAGATGGATCGGAAGGTTACAATTTACAGAACTCTTTCGCCATCTGGAATTTCGAAGGCAAGTCGAGGGAGAAGGAAAAGGAGAAGGAGAAAGGAGAAGGAGCTCCTTTGGAATGTCCAACGAGATGTTCAACTTGTTTAGGATGTGATTTGAGTTTGGAAAACCCTTGGTGTGGGATACCTGAAGTTGATGAATTTATGAATCGAGGCAGAGGGTTTCAGTTGAGCTGTTGAGGGGAGAGGGTTTTGGGAGGAGGTGGAAAGGCATTTGTTGTGAACGGGGTCAAGTGATTTACTTCTCTCGGAGGAAGAAAAAAGGAAATTTTAGATAGAAAGGATGAATCAAGTTTTTGGAAAGAAGGATCAGAGGTCGGTTTGGTTGTTTTCGTAAATTCTGTCGCTGAGACTGTAAATTTTCTGTTAAATCAAGGGTTCTGGTAGTAAGTCACGTTTCTTTTCATTTTTTTCATCAGTTTGATGGTCAATTCTGCTATAACGAAGTGTTTGACAGAAAAACACAAGAGAAGTCCTACAACCCTTGATTCCCTCGACCCTTTCTACTTTCTACCCATCCTTTTCTTGCTTTCACATCTTTTGATTCTCTGTTTTTTTAAACGTTGACGTACTTTCCTTCGTCTTTACGAGCTTTAGTCATGGCTGAGAGAGAGTCCGTGGAAGGCGATCGAGACGAGACGAGACGAGAGAAAATGAGGGGGGACCAGTTCAGTAAGGTAGTAGCGAGACATGAGATCCTCTTAAACACTTCTCACTCAAAGATGAATCCAGACCAAGATCTTTTCTCGGCTCTACCAAGCAACGGATCTACTCACCAGCGATAATAGCAGAACCAACACCCGATCCATCCTCAGCCTGGTGAGTAACGATTCCTTTACCCTTTGGACCAAAGATATCCTCCAAAGCTTTATGAAGTCTTTCAGGGAATCTGGGATATTTAGAGTAAAGACTTCCATCAGCACCGACTCCACAACCTTTTTCCAAATAACCCATTTTAGTAACTAAAGCAGCGATACCACAACTTGACAGTCTAGCAGCTCTAGTACCAATCAATTGAGCCAAGTTTCTAAAGAATTGACGTTCTTCCATAGTAGTATCTAGACCAAAGAAATGAGTGAAAAGACCAGTAACAGTTAAAAGTTCTTCAGTTGGATCAGCTTCGATTAAAGATAAGAAAGCAGTGTCGAAAACGTAAGGTTTCTCAATCTTGTAAGTGTTTTGTCCTAAGAAAAGTGAACCTTCATCTACCATTTCGCACATGACTAATCGAAATTGTTCTCCTAAGTATAAACCTGCAATCATTTTTTCATAGGATTGTTCGTGAGGTTTGTTGGAACGTAAATCAATGTCTTCATCGTATTTGGTGCGAACGTCTGCTAGATGTTCATGCTTGAAAGAGTCGAAGGCTCCGTATCTGAAGAGGAGTAGAGTTCAATGGAAAAAAGGAGGTCAAAAGAAGCTCCAGCCTCAGGGTTCCACCTCTTCCTCCAACTCCCTTTCTCTTCCTTTCTCTACTCACTCGCAATTGATAGCCATATCTTCATCATCTGGTAAGCCAAGGTGTTTAATCTTTGGAATGTTCTTAACATGTTCCATATAAGCAGCGTTACAACCAGTTCCAAAGATACAAGCGATTCTAGTATCCTGTTTGACGTAATTTGAAGCGATTAGAGTCCCAGTAGTGTCATTAATCAAAGAAGTCATCTTGATTGGAACGTTGTTCTTCTCCAAAGATTCTCTAAACATAGCAGCACAATCTTTTCCTTCAGTGTTTGGATTTCCGAAACCTTTGGTCCAACGAACTAGACGTCCATGATCGATTTTGTCTTGTCTGTTTCAGATCAAGAAATAAAGAAGAGAGAGAGAGAGCAAGAGGAATCAGCTAAAGAGCCAAGCAGCGAAATGACTCAAGAGAATCTCTCCTTTATCTTTCCTTGTACTCACTCCATAGGATAACTAAAAGTGAATCCCAAAGCAATCTCTTCTTCCAAAATCACATCCTCTCCATTCTCATCACCAAAGTGATCCTTGATGAAAGTGTGTAAACAACTTGCACAGAAATCGAAGAGTTCTTGTCCTTCACATTGTTTCTGTTCGTCTGTTAACCTGAACTTTGATTGAGTGACCTCAAACTCTCCTTTCCCCTTTAATTGAACATGGCAGACTCTAAGATTTGTACCACCTAGATCTAGGGCTAGATAAGAACCTACTTCATCTCCAGTTGGCCAGCCGAAGACGTAGGCAGGAAGCATTGGCTAGATAGAAGAGAGAGAAAGACAGGGGTTTTAGAAAGACTGCTTTTTTAAACTTCTGTTTCTGGAAAGCTCTGCTATCTGATCCGAAATTCGGGGGGAAAAAGGAAGGATAGATTGTCTACTCACAACAGTTTGACCTTCTTTCTCTAATCCTTTTTCTAAAGTCTCTACGAATCTATCTACAATGGTCCTTAAACGTTCTGGGGAGATTGTGAACATTTTAGTGTACTTTTCTAGATGTTCTTTTAA
Organism: Golubevia sp. BC0850; assembly: GCA_012976225.1. Taxonomy (NCBI): domain Eukaryota; kingdom Fungi; phylum Basidiomycota; class Exobasidiomycetes; order Golubeviales; family Golubeviaceae; genus Golubevia; species Golubevia sp. BC0850. Next base: position 29,797 of record JAAVVG010000044.1, read on the forward strand.
ATCTTCTTCATGTAGATGAGGAGTTGGTTCGTGTTTGTGAGAGGAAGTATGCCATGAAGCGATCTGAGTAGGTGGAGGGGAAGGGAAGGAGAGAAGGGTAGGAGTTGAGTAGATGGATATCGCTATTTCGAGTGAGAGTATTTAGCTCTGAATCGGTTCAAGCTCCAGGAACTCTTCTTGGAACGAGCCCAGAGTGAGCTTGAAGACTTGGTGCGTGTCGATCATCTCCCACCAACGAGAAGTGATATTGAACAGAGTAGCTCTGATTAAAGCTGACTTTCTTTCCCTCGGCTTCACGATACCCTCAGCAATCTTGAAGAGCCTGGAAAGATAAGAAGACAACCCTCCCTGATCGAGCAACTGAGTCTCAAACCCAGAACAGCTCCTTCCCTCCGGACCTTCCTTCCCTCAATGCTATCTCTCCGCTAAGCTGACACTTTCCACCACTTCACAGCTAACCTCACGATGCCTAACTTGCTAAACAGAGCTTTCTGAGCCTGTTTACCCACATGATTATCAAGTTTCTCTATGCCTGAACCTCTTCTGTTACCCTGTAAAGTTTGACTGCTTCTACTACCTCTTCTAGCTCCACCAGCAGAGAATGATCCACCGGATTGGGATCCTCCTCCTGATTTGAGCTCCTTGTCTGAAGAGACTCCTGTTTGTGAAAGTGCTGGCATCTTGAAATGTGTTTTTGTTTGGAAGGATGAGAGGAAGAAGGGGAGAGGTCGATTGAAGGCCAAGTTTTTCGAGATGGAGAGTTGCCCCGAGGGTTTGAGAGAACGGCGCATCATCCATCCTCCACTGACTTTTCTTTCTTCAATCTCTTTGAATCCTAACCATGTCGTCTTCAACTGAAAAATCGTTCTCTTTCCGTTTACAGAAAGGTTAGTCTAACATATGTTGTAGAGACTGCTTCTTATCCTTCGTCCTTCGCTTATCATCCACCTGACCACCTCTCTGACTCTCTCTCCTTACCCTTACAGGTCTAACCTCTTCCTACGCTTCTCCGCCACTGATCATTGAACTCAACTTCATTCCATCAGAAGAATCCGCTTCTTCATCCGAACAATCTCAAGGTTCTTTCCTCTTCAAATCTCAATCCAAAGATGACGTCTCGATCAAATCAACAGACGAACCTAAAATGTTAGATTCCAAAGACATTCATAAAACGGATCTGTTTGAAACCTTAGAGAAATTGAAGGATCTGCCAAGGGAGGAACCGGAGGGTAGTGAAGATATTTATGGAATGGATTATCAAGTGAGTGCATTCGACTCAAAGCTCGCAGTTTGAAATGGCTTTTCCCTGAAGATGAAAAGATAAAATCCATCTTTGCTCTTATCATTGCTGACTCCTTTCCTTCAATCCTTCCCCAACTCTCGATCTTTCGTTCGCTCTCTTCGTCTTATCTTATATCACTTCTCGTACGACCCTTTCTCTACTTCTTGCTCCTTTCTCAGATTTTCTATTCAACTCCAACCTTTGAGTGGGTCAACTCTGGGTCAGGAGGTTGCATAGCCTCTCCAGATTCAATTTCCTCGATTAAACCAACTCCGGAGCAAAAGAAAACCTTCAAGGAGATCGTAGATAGGGTCTTGGAGGTTTCCAAAACTCTTTAAATGATTGGAATGAAGACAAATCTATGATGTTTGAACGTTTGAGCGAGAGCGCTGGGGAAAAGTAGGATTGAAATAGGTTGGGTTGTGTATTTTGGTCAAGGGCTTTCTGCGCTTCATCTTGTGTTTTCTCTCCTGTAAAGATTGACATCAATCTGCTCAGGCTACATCGAAAAGGTGTTTGAATTATAAGTAGTCCGAACAAGCAAATTCTGGGTCGAGGACCTCCGACCTCGCGGTGCGATAGGTCAAAGGTGCAGCTTAGATCATTCCGAACCTTTCTCCTTTCCTCTTCTCTTCATTATTCTCTCCTGTCCAATTGGACTCCAAGTGTCAAGATAAGGATCAAGATGGCTAATCGAACAGCAAGTTTCAGATTGGCGCCTAGGCCCAGGTCGCAGTCTCTTTTGCGGAAGATAGGCTGTCTGGGCGGACTCTGCGGGCTGTTTCTCTCTGCTCTGCTTGTGTTTGTACTTATGGTTGGGTTTCAGCTCCTAGCCGATTCATCTCACGATGCAGGCATTCCAAATGAAGACGTAGATCGCATGGACAAGAATGAAATAGTGCAGCCACTTTTCATCAATGAGACTCGTTTCGACGTCCTGGCCTCTATTTGGTCACCTTATCCAACAAACGGGAGCCAGACCAGTCAAAAAGGAGATCATGTGTACTGGAAAGGGGTCCTTCAAGAGAACGTGACCTTCTCGGACGGGTATGCGAAGAACGTCAGTCTAACTTTGGACCTCGATCTCAGGTTTCTCTGGTGAGTCTTAGAAGGAGATGTTCCTGAGAACCTCTCTAGAATGAGACGACTTCTTGATCTTCTATCTTCTTTGCTTCTTGAAGGTCTTTGCCAAAATTCAACAGGTACTCTTTACGAGCATCAGTCATCGTCATTCCAAGGATGGAAACCACAGCTCTCTCTCTTCCAGAAAATTCACAACTAGTGCTCAACGTTACAAACACGGTCTTGACAGAGAGCTTTCCGATGAATTTGAGCCCTCTGTCTGACTATCCTCATATCAGCGACTACTGGCGAGATCAGATCTTAACGAAAGGACTGAGAGGTGCTCTTCCTGTCCACACTGTTCCGTTGCTTTTGGTGCTTCGTCAAGAACTGGATTTGGAAGGTAACAAGATAGTCGTGAGTTCTTATGGCGCCAGCAGTGCTATGTAGCAGTGGCCACATCTTCTCATCAGGCCCGTATGCTTCTGGATTCATAGTTCGACCCAGCCGAAAAGTATCCAAAGTTCTTCATCAACACCAACTTGGAGTTCAAGTTGAGTCATCGACCATCATCTTTCGGACTCAAGAAATTCCTCAAAAAGTGGTACTCAGCTGAATCTTCTCTGGTAAGTAACAATCAAAGTTCTTCCTAACCAACCATTCTGTCTGATTGGCAAGTCGTCTTCCCCCTTTCCACACCAATTCCACTTTCCAGGGCAGTTGCCTGAACTCCCTCTCAACTACTTCGGATGACCGCGAACTGACAAAGTGCTACAATACAGACTTTCATGGTCCTTTTCAGTCCCGAATTGAGTTTGTCCCCGAACTACAAAGCGACCACTCAGATCTTGAGTTTTTCTCTGCTCTGAAAAATCCGTTGACCAACAAACTCGCTCGTAGGGCCTTCTTCGTTCCTTATCTCGTTCTTGGAACCTCTCCTAACCCTCGAGATCTCGTTCCAATCTTTCAAAATAGTATGAAAACAAATCACTGCTGCTGATCCGCATTCCACAATGAGGATTTCAACTAATCTCGCATCTCTACCTTCTTTCATGTGATTCATAAACTTGACAGAAACTTTGGTTCATTTCAACTGGACTTCAAAATTGCAAGTCACCTCCGAGAGTAAGTTGTGACTTGTGTGACTGACTCAGTCTTTCGAACATGCCATCGCTTACCTCTAACCTTCCACTTCTTCCTCAGAAATCAACAAGTTCGCCTCTATTATGGGAGAACGTTCGGCTGAAGCTGTAAGCCAAGAGATGTTGGCAGGGAATGCTCGTCTTCAGCAAGCTTCGAAAGGTTCTACGGATGGTTACGACATCTCCAATCTCTTCAAACTTGATATGGTGATCGTTTATGTTCTTTCTTTGGTCAAGTCGCTCTTAGTCGGAGGAATCTTGCTTTGCGAGTATGTTGGAAGAGACGTTCTCCTCTGGATTTCTATCTAACCGATCTCTTTCTCTTAACAGGCAACGTTCTGTATTTCTACACGCGAGCAACTACTTCTGGCGTCTCGGTCCATGCAGTAGTCACTACTTCGCTCTCTTTCTTTGGGGAATCAGTCTCAAACAGATCACTTCTCACATCAAACCCCTCTGTAAGATGCGATGCAATCGACTATTCTCACGGATTCGATCTGTTTGCAACGTCTTTGTACTGCTTAGCTCTGCAACAGCTCTGGTTTGCTTTTCGACTCAAGGTCGGAAAAGTTGGTAGGAAGTGGCCACTTCTCAGCTGGCTCCCAACGATCGTCCGAATTCCAGCCGATCATTCAGAGAGACAAACCTCCAGAGAAGACGGCGAGTTTTCAGCACACCATCGATTAGCAGTGAGTAACTAAGACTGGGCCCGAGGTGGAGTTGGAAGATCATAAATTATTGACTGACCTCACTGTTACTTGTCGTTGCTTCCCAAATCTCTCAGACTCTCATGTTTCTCACTCTCCTTCTGGCCGTCGGAAAGCCGAGCTGTCTTTATCTGCAAATGGGAGCAATTGGCGGTCTTTCTTTCGCAAAGAATAGCTTGAGCCTAGTTCTGCTCGCTATCCCCCAGTGAGTTAGTTCTCCATCGACGAGATTAGAAGTCGACTGTCGTACTGACCGGATCTGGCTCTCTCCTCCCTGCTCAGAGCCGGACGAATCTTGGGAGAACTCCAGCAAGTTCAACTCAATCGTCGAAAAGGGACTTTTGCTGGAGCGTTCAGTGAGTGCTATTGGTCTGATCGGATGCAAAGCATTTACTGATTAGACTCTCCGCTTCTCCAGAAACTACCATTGTTTTTCAAGCCTTGCGGCATTGCTTTGATCTGGTTCAAGTCATCATTTGGAGCTATCAGCCCTCTAAAGCATTTGTCGGTTGCGCAGCAGAATTTCTCATCAAGACCATCCATTTCATAAGCTAACCTCTCTCTTTTCTCCTTCTTCCAGGGCGAAGACTCTCTTTCCACTCCTCTTTTGAATAGCTCTTCTATTTTACTCACTGGATGCTGGGTCTGGCAAATGCTCAAGTACAAGCCCATAGTTCAGATCAGAGATGAAGACGAAGAAGATCAGGAGATGACTTGAAAGTCAGCTTTACAGCTTCCAGCGAGCAGGAAGGATAAGGCCGCAATCCTGGTGCTCCTTCTAATTTGTGCAAAAACTTCAACCAGATGTATTCACACACTTGATTGATGTTCGAACGAAACGGACCAAGTTGTCCGAAAGGTCGGACTAACGTCTGATGGAGTGGTCGAGGTGGTGAAAGACCTCGTGGTGCGAAAGCAAAATAGACGACCAGCGTGAACTTCTCTCCTTTCTTCTTCTCTCTCCTCTCCTGGCCAATCCCACCCCAAGTATCAAGATGGTCAGTCGAGAAGCAAATTTCAAGCTGGCGCCTAGGCCTAGGTCTCAATCGTTGCTCCGAAAGCTCGGCTGTCTTGCTATCCTCTGCGGTCTAGTCTTCTCTGCTATCTTGGTGGTGACCTTGATGATCCTCTACGAGATTCCGAGGGCAGGACCTTTAGCTCTATGTATTCCGGAATCAGAACGACTTGCTTCGGACAAGAACAAGATCGTTCAGCCCCTTTTCATCAATGAGACTAGATTTGACGTTTTGGCCACTATCTGGTCCCCCTCTCCAAACGTGAACGGAAGCAGCCATGGCAGCGGAAAGGGCAGAGTTGGAGAAGACCAAATCTTCTGGAAAGGCGCTCTTGCTGAGAACATCTCGTTTCATGGAGAAAGTACGCAGAACTTCAGTCTGCCTTTAGATCTGAATTCTAGTTTTCTTTGGTGAGTGCTTCGCTTACTTGAGACACATTGTCAACTTATCTCAAACACTTCTTCTTCTTCTGCAAATCCCCTTGCACAGGTCCCTTACGAAGATTGAGAGATATTCTCTAAGAGCAACAGTCGTCATGATACCCAAGACAAAGACCTCTGCGCTTTCTCTTCCAGAGAATTGGCTGTCACTCAACACCACCACACTCTTCACCGCTCTATCCAGCTTTTTGCTGGGCCCTGAAGCTTATCACTCAGTTGATGGAAGCCTTAGTCGCTTCATGGAAATGATGGGAGCGTTTCCAGTTCACACCATTCCTCTGCTCTTTGTTCAAGAGAAGAAAACGAATGCATCAGTTAGCAAAGTTTTGATGTCTCATGCACTTCACCTTACTTTACGCTACTAACCTTCTCTTTGTCCCCTTCTTATCTCAGAATCTTGACACTGGTGTGAAACCGCCTTCGGAGATCTTCTTAAACTCACGATTTGAGGTCAAAATCCAACATCAAACCTGTTTCTTCAAAGAGCATGAATTTTCGATGAAAGGGAATAACGTAGGTTCGAGAATCGTGAGTCAAAGAGTCTCCTAGAACGAAGCAGCTTTGATAATGTCGAGACAGATCATTGCTAATAAATCTCCTCCCGATCTCTCAGACAAAATGTCTCAACTCCATCACCGACGTAACTGACGAGACTTCATGGGAAGACTGCTATAACACAGACCTCTATGGACCATTCCAGACCATGCTAAAGTTTGGTCTTGCTGAGAGGACAACTAACATGACTGAAGCTCAAGAATCTGCTTTTTCTCAATCTCCTCAAGTCGTACAACGATTGTTCTACGTTCCTCATCTCGCTCTTCGAACTTCTTCGGATCCCAGAGATTTGATTCTACTTCCTCGAAACGGTAAGAACATCGAGGACGTTGCTGAATCCGAAACGGCAAGAACTGACTCCTTTCACCCTCTATCTTTTGCCTTCTCAGAGAGTTCGATCAGCTTCAAGTTGAGTTCGCAAGTGGAAGTCTCATATTCAAGTGAGTCCAACCTGGTGGGCGCCTGGGCCATCTGTCAGACTGCTAGTTGACCTTTGTATCTCTTCTTCAGATAATGGATTCAGTGCAATTTACAGTGGTCGTGGCCAGCAGACCCTTAGTCAAATAACTCTCGATGGCAAGACGAGTGCAACAGATCTCTCTCACGCAGACAAGCAAGATCTCGATCGCGTTGCATCACTTTTCTGGATATTTCTGGTCACCACCAAGGCGTTGCTGGAAATCGGAGCATTGGCTTGTGAGGACTATGAGCTTGTCCAGCCTATCCGTTGCTATCTAACAGACTTCTCCAACTTTGCCATCTGTTCCACTCCTCAGTCAGCATGCTCTATTTCTACACACGTGCCACCACCGTCGGAATCTCGCTTCCTGCACTTTTTTCTACCTCTATCTCTCTTCTGATAGCCTTTCCGTTGTTCCCTCAGCTTGTTCCGCCGGGTTCTTCCGCCCAATGCGATGAAATTGAATACCTCGAAGGATTTGACATCTTTCTGCTACCCTGGTACATCTTAGTTCTCCAGCAGTTCTGGCTTCTCAGTCGACTCAAAGTTGTGCGAACTGGGAGGAGATTTGGGCCACTTCTCAGCTGGCTTCCAACTGTAGTTCGGGTGCTCCCTGATCACTCCGAGAGGCAGAGCTCCAGAGACGACGAAGAGTTTTCAACCCATTATCGACTGGCGGTAAGTGTCCGTGTGGATGTGACTTGTTAATTCCACCTGTTACTTACTGACCAGCCATTTCTCGTCCACTGAAACCTTCCACTCCAGGCTCTCATGCTTCTCACTCTACTCCTTTCCATCATCCAGCCGTCCTGTCTCATTCTTCCAATGGGTGCAATCGGTGGGTTTTCGTTTGCGAAGAACAGCTTGTGCTTAGTTTTGTTAGCTCTTCCACAGTAAGTTCCCCAAAAGCATGGCGTACACTTAGGTGTTTCTCCTGAGATGTTGACCAACATATCTTCCTGACCGTCGTCTAGAGCGGGTCGGATATTGGGCGAGTTGCAGCAGCTTGACTTCAATCGGCGTCAACAGACGTTCGCTGGAGCTTTTAGTGAGTACATCCCCTTTCATTGTCCCCTTTCATCGTGAATTTCCCGATCTATATTAAATTTGAATTCCTTCCCCAGGAATTGGAGTGACTCTACAATCAATTCGTCACTTGATAGACCTCTTCATGTCCATTCACTGGGACTTGGATGGAGGGAGAATCACCATCCCCCAATTTGTGAGTTCTCAGAGCCACGAATCTCTTTGACCTTTGAGTCTAGATTCTTATCGATATCTTTGCTTTCGGATTTCAGATCGTCAACAGCTCTTCTATTGCGATTACTGGGTGTTGGGTTTGGCAGATGATCAAGTACAAAGGGATTGTGCAAATTCGAGATGAAGATGAAGACGATGGAACGGAACAACCAACTTTCCAGTCAGCAGAAAATCAAGGATACGAGCGGATACAACTGAGGTAAAGAATGCAGGATTTTTTTCAAACCTGATGTAGGTCTATCGTATCTGGTGAACAGCCCAGCTGGAGAGTCTCTTCTTTGTCTTTCTCAATACTTCTTTCGATGATCTCCGGTCTTTGTACTAAGAGAAAGTGGCCTCTCGCGAAAAAATTCCAATTTTTGCCGCGGTGTGAATTGGTTTTGGGCTCTTTAGTTTGCGAGTTGTCATCAATCATTACGGGACCTCATCTTCCTCCAATGCTGCACTGAGGGAGGTCCCTTCTTGATCGATTCTTCTCCTTTGAGCACGTTCCATTGGTTTGAACAAAAGTCTGGGTCTGCGGATTCTCCAGAGTTACTCGCTCTGAATTTGAAATGTGCTCGTCGACTCCAACTACTTCAATCCTTCTTTCCAAAGACCTCACCCAACAGCTACAGAATTCTCGTGTTCATTCATCCATTCGTTCTCTCAGGCATTGATTTGCGGATTGGACCCCTGTTCGTATTGACAGTTGAGTATATAGAAACTACGAAATTGCCGGAAAGATATAAGAAAGATTACTGAGAGCCCAAGAGGTTTTCAGCTGTACCATCTCTTTCCCTCAATGAGAAAGATTCGGATAGAGCTATGAAACAGTAGAAAGAGAAGAGTAAGAGGGAAAGCGAATGACGAGAGACTCATTGCTGGCAGAGGGAAGCGAATTGATTACAGGTCTGATTGATATTTTCTTTTGATTTTGACTTGAAGCAGCTCTATAATTTGAAGGAAAGAAAGTAGCGATTTGGGAGCAAGATTTGTGAAGGTTGTAAGAAGAGGCAGAGATGGGGGGGAAGCCAATCGTTTCCCTTAATGATGAGGAGTTGGCTCTTCTCCCTCCCTCGTGACGACTCCGAGCTTTTCCAACTGTTCTGGAGCCAAGGTTGAGATTGGACCAGAGTAGTGATGCCTGGCGTAGACGGCGTACCAGAGGGTGGTGAGGATGACGACTGCACCGGTAAGGACAGAGGCGTAGTTGAAACTGAGAACGAGAGGGAAGAATTGTAGAAGGTGAGAAGGAGAGTTAGCATAGTACTTTTTCAAGAGACTAAACGGTAGCCGGAATGCCCGGCGAAGATAAATGAATTCGTATACTAACGTGGAAGCATCGAAAGAAGCAGTGATTGGGAAACAAAGAACGGTAACCTCGAATAGAGTCCAAATGACTGCGATGGCATTCACGACTCTTCCAACCCAACCTTTTCCTAAAGTGAAAGGACCTGGTACGAAGTTGACTTCTGGATGATCAGCCCAGATTTGACGACAGAAGATAGGGACGATGTAGGAGAGATCCATACCGACGGCGGCGAGAGAGAAGATACTGGCGATAGCAGCGTAGGAAGCGAAAGCTAGGAAACCCAATAGAATGCAAGGAACAATAACCAACCAGACTGCGTTGACAGTGGTACCCATTCTCTTGTTGACCACAGCGAAGAATCCTCTGTCTGGAAGAGCGCGATCACGAGAGAAAGCGTAGAATGAACGAGCGTTGGCTTGAGTGGCAGTGGTGACTACGAAGAAGGCGGTGGCTGATGAGAGGAAGAGAAGATGAGAAAGAAGGTCAGCTGCCTAGTTCTCTCGCATGAACACACTGATTTCGAAACAGATCTCTGCATCAACTCACCACATACAAAAGGCCAGATGACGAGGAATCCCTGATGAAGAAGGAGATGAAGAAGGGAATTAAGAAAGGCGCACACACTCAGCTTTCAAGTCGAGCCTCTCCTCCCTTGGGGTCATCTAAAATTCTGAGGGATACTCACAACTTTTCCAGCACTGTTGTTCAAGATGTCAGCGAAGATCAGTCCTCCTGGCCATTGATCAATACCTCTCTCTAGAGAATCTTGAGAAGCAAGGACCATAGCGATGTTCAAGACCCAACCAGCGAGACCAGTACCTGCTACTGCGACCATAATAGCAACAGGGGCTGAATGAATCGGAAGAAAAGTCAGAGGAAAGAGAAAAGTGATGAGATAGTCTGAGACGCTGGCAAGACGAGGGGATGACCTTCCTTCACTCTTCAAATCAACTCACCAGCGATAGAAGCTCTGTGAACTTCTTCAGAAATATGACAAGTGGCATCGTAATCAGTCATAACGAATTGCACTGAACTTAAAGAAATGAAGAGAGCAAGAGCTTGAGAGTTGTATCCAGTTGCGTCTTCGATAGATCCGAAGGTGTAAGAAGCAGATTTGAGGTTGCTGGCTCCAGTGGTAGCTAGAACTACGATGATAATAACCAAAGTGGCTCCCAAGTTGATGAAGACATATCCTGAGGTGAGCTTGGCTAGAGTTTTAGTTCCAAGAGAATTGATGAGACCGTGCATGACCACTGGAGGCAAGAGAAAAAGAAGGAGGCAGGGAACTGATTAGAATCTTGGATTCTTTGGCTTCCACAAGAGCTCTTCTCGTTCTGCGGAATCACAGATCCTTTATCTCTTGTTCGATCGTCTCTGGAGAGTTCCCTTCTCCTTCGCGACGCCTTTCCTCTTATTTCTCCAACTGATTTTCGACTCCTTCTCCTCTCCCCTTCGATTCCCACATCTTGCCTCTATCCCTACTCACATAAAGCAATGTAAAGTCCAACAGTGGCACCAGTAGAAGCAACATATCCAGAAGCAACATAAGCATAAGCCCAAATCATTTGAGACAAACCATATTCAGTTCCAGCGATTCCAGCCAATTGACCAAGGATATTAAGAGAACCAGTAATCCAAGCAGTTAAAGCTCTAGCTCTCCTTGGGACCAGAAGACCAGAAGCCGAGTAAAGACCTCCAGCTGAAGGATAGGCAGAACAGATCTCAGCAATGGCAATTCCTAAGAACATGTTGAAACATGATCCCATAAACCAGGCCCAGACAACTCCTCCGCCTGATAGGAAAGGGCATCAAAAAGAGAAAAAGGGAAGAGGGGGAGGAAGAGAGGAAGGAATGAGAAGACTGCGAGCGGGAAATCAAAGTTGGTATAGGGTTGAGTACTCACCTCCTCCAGAGGTGAAAGGGGTATTCATCGTTGTAGCCACACTCGACTTTGTAGAGAAAAGAGGGAGGAGGGGAGAAGTCAACCACCGCTCTTGCTAGATGAAGTGTAAAAAATAAAAATAAAAAACGTTGGGTCCCGAGAAGGTGGAACTCACCACAAGACCCTAATAAACAACAGGAGAGAGGATCAGAGGATAGAGGGTTATTCAAAGCAGTCAGTCAACGATTTCAAAACTGCATCATCTCAATTCTGAAGATTTCTCAATTTTCCAAGTGCAGCATCATTCACCGATCCAGTCTCTACCATTGCTTGTCCAGCTCTGTGTACTCACCATGATAGAGAAAGCATAACTAATAGTACTAAAACTCTTGAATTCTCTAGCGAATTCAGATTTGTGACCCATTCTAGCAGCCAAAGCTGCGTCATCGTCATTTAAAGAAGATGCATCAACATCAGCTGGTTGATGCGAAACTCTTGGACCACCATCTGAAGATTTCTTTTCTGTTGAATTCTTGTCTCCAGAAGATTTTGATGAGATCGAGGATGATTTGATTTCAGACATTGTGAGAACTGAAAGCGGGTGGAGTTAGGATCGAAAGGGAGTTGTTATGAAGAGGAGGTTAAGGGAGAGGAAAGAGGAGGAGAGGAAGAAGTTCGACTTGATCGACTCCAGTTTGGGTAGGAATGGAGATAGGTTTGGGTCTTGAAGAAAGATAGGTAATCGAAAGAAGTATCCTCACTGGATTGGCGTTGAGATAAGAAGAGAGAGTTGAAGGTGAGGGATAGGAAAGGAAAGGTAAGGAAAGGAAAAAGGGAGAAGATGGATGATTGCCGGTTGTGGTTCCCGTTTTATCTTTGAATTGAAGGGCTCGTGTGATTGGAACTCAAGAGAGGATCAAGATACTATTTGAAGTTGAGCCTAGGAAGATAGATACACTTTGCTTCATGGTCCTGGCCCACGGAAAATCTTCTTGCGCTCTCTTCCACCGACCAGCATCGATCTCGAATCCCTCTCATTTGCAAGTTCACCAATTACTTCTCTCTGATACAGTAGCAATCCGATTCGAGTACTCACAAGTAAACTTGATATTGTGGGAGGAGGTCAACAGAAGAGAGAATTTTTTGGATAAAAGTAGAACTTGGAATTTTTCTGAGGCCCAGATTTTGAGGAAACTCCTTCTAAGTCCAGACCCCTTCTTCGCCACCGTTGACTGTTCCACGTTCCACCTTCCTCTCTTTCAAGCCCCTTTTCAGGACAAAGAAACTGATTGAAGTAGTCGCTCAATTTGGAATGGAAACTACGTCATTATCGTCTTTCGTCTCATCGATCATCTAACTCAACTCATCCTCTCTCTCTCTCTTCTCTCTCGTCTACACTTCCGTTCGAAGACCTTTTCTCTCCCAGTCATTAGAAAGAAGACGAGTGATTAAAAAATATTTACAATTGGAAAAAATGGAGAAGAGACAAAACCAAGAAAGAGGTATAGAAGAACCAGTCCCCAGTGACTTCAGTCGAATCTAGAGCATTTTAGATTAGTGATAATCGACCAATCCTTTGTTCAACATCAATCCATCCAACCAAGCCACTCCCATCTTCTTTCCATAAAGATGTTCAACTCCAGTGATGACAGCTTCCAAGTATTGTTCAGAGATGTCGTCTTCTTTCTGAAGGTAAGATCCTGGTCCGTTAGAAGCTGCTCCTGCTACCCATGAACCTGCAATGAGAAGAAGAAGGATGAAGAAAAAAGGAAAAGATGAAGAAGAGAAGGTGAGAAACAAGTTGAGCGGTTGAATCTACTCTCTTTACGGTCACTCACCTAAAGCAGTAGCGACAGTCGGGTTGATGGGTTTAGTCAACTTATCACCATCAATAGCTTCATCCAATTTAGTTAAATTGTTAAATAGATCAGTTGCAATAGTGGATCTAGCACTACTAGAAGTACTGGTCTTAGAAAGAGTTTGAGCTAAAACCTGAGTTTTCTGAGTAAGCTTGTTAATCCCCATCCAATTGTAGGGATCTTGAGATTTGGTTCTAGCAGAGTTGGATTGAATCCAAGCAGCGATATGGATGTTAACCCAAGGAGAGAAAAGATCGTTCTTAGTCAAAGAAGAAGGGACTAATCTTTTTCCAGTTTTCCAATTCAATAATGGATTGTCATCATTTCTACCTGCAGATTCATCCCACTTTCCATTGGATAAAACGTTATAAGCACTAGCTTCCATAACCCAACTTCTCTTGTTCGTAGAACTGACAACGTGATCTTTGAATAAGGATAATTCTTGACTTCCATTTCCAGGAGAAACTTGCATGATTCCATAAGATGAACCGGAGTCTAATCTTCCTGGAGAAATCAATTTGGCAGAGAAATCAGATTCGGCTTTCATGTCTGAAAGAATCACTCTCGCGATTTGCTTGGTAGGTAATTCTGGGAAGTATCTTGCAGAGGCAGATAAGACTGCTGCCACTACTTCTGATTCTTCAGCTTTAGTCAAAGATCCAACATCATCTGCCCATTTCTGTAAGGAACGTAAATCTGCCAATACAGCTGCAGGTCCGTAGTTTTCATCGTTAGAGGTTAATAACATGACTACTGACTTTGGACCTGCTAAACCTGCTGAACTTGATAAGAAAGATTGAGGTTTTGAAGAAATTGAAGGAGATGCAGCTGAGGCGATTGCAGCAGTTAAGGAAGCAGTTGACAAATTGGTTGAATTGGAAGTTGAAGTAGAAGTCTGATTCTTGGCATCGATAATTTGGACCGTACCTCCTTCTGCTGCGTGACTGAGAGTGGCGGCAGATGGCGTGTCTCCAAACTTCCAAGCTCCGTAATCTGAAGTTGCATTGGCATCTAAAGCTGCTTGTGCTACTGATGCTGCTCGATGAGCTTCACTTGTCTTTAAAGAAGCTGGAGAAGTTGAGGAAGAATCTTTCGTAGAGTTGGAATTTGACTTCACCGTCGAGTTGGACATCGAAGTAGAACTAGAAGTACCATTTGATCCAGTAATTGAAGTCTCATTCTTTGCAACTCTAGAAGATCCACTATCTTTATACCATTTAGATTTGAACTGATTCAGCTTTTTCAAAGTGAAATCTAGATTGATTCCGCTCTTCGAAGGAGATTTTTGTGACTGTTGGGTTTGTTGAGTGATGAATTGAACTTCAGAACCTTTTACAACTGTTGCTTTGAAAGATTTAGAGGTTGAAGCAGATCCCCCTTTCAGACCTTTTGAATCATGTAAGAGATTTTGTAGTACTTTTAAGTTTTCATGAATTCTGGTCTTTCGGTTTGAAGCTGTGGTTGCGTTTAAATGAGACTTTGAAGAAGTAGGATTTGTGTTTGCTAGGATTCTATCAATTCCTACAGCCCAAGTTACTTGATCCCTTGAAGAGAGCTGGTTAGAATCTAAATGGCTGTCTTCTACTTCCTCTTCCAACAAACTCCTCTTCCTTTGACTTCGATGATGAACCTTCTTCAATCCTCCACCATTCGATCCTCCAACCGATCCAGTATCCAGATTAGATGCTAGAATTGTAGTAGTAGAAGAGAAACTTGATTGCTTAACTCCGTTTAAAGTCATCTGGGAGTGGTTGGCTCGGGAGTGATGGCGAGTTGGAGCTGCATTGACTTGAGAAACCAATGAAACGATAAGGACTGAAATGATGAAAGAAGTTATCATCCTGAAGTTTGATCTAGAAGGATCCTGAGAAGAAAGAGAAGACGTCATCTAACCAGTAGAAAGGAGTTGAATAGACTTGGATGTTGAGATGCTTTGAACCCTTCAAGGGAAATCTCTATCTTCTTCTTTTGAGCGTTTCGGAACAGAGAGAGTTCGAGAAAAGGGAGTTGAAAAGGGGTAGAGGAGCCGCCCGTCAAGGGTTTGGTCGTTCTAAAGAAGAAGTGGTAGGAAAGAGAGCGTGGGAAGAAGAGAGAGAAGGAAAGAAAGACCCGCTTTCTGTTACGGAATGAACTTTTCCAATTCTTGTTCGAGGAAAAGAAGATAGTTTGGGTAAGATGTAGGAGAGAGAAAGGAAGAAGTTGGAGTTCAAACAACTTTCTCGACGTCGAGTTTGAAGCTGTCAAGCTGAAACACTCAGCCTGCGGGGTTTGAAATACGAACTTCGCCTTGATTTTCCTGTTGAGGCAAAGTGCTCTGAAGAAGAATGCATATGACGATGATTCCGGACGGAGTTGAGAGCAGAAAAAGGCAGAGGAAAGAGGGGGGGGAATCAAGAAGACCGGGAAGAGCTGAGTTTGGAGCCGTAGAGAGTCGATGAACTTGGGTTGTCCCTTCCGTCCGCCCTTCCATTCTTCCCTTCTTCGCTCCTTTAATCGTCAGTCGAATTCATTGAAACCTCTGATTGAGAGAGATCGTGGTCGAAAGTGGAAGGGGGACAGGGTGTTCTCAAACAAAGCGCAAGAACTCTGGAATGAAGAATACTTGTAAATTTATTTATGGAGACAGACGTAAGACGGTTGATTCTGTATGGTAAAGTTGAGTTCTGTTCTTGCGGAAATGGCCAATCGGTTAAGAAATGTACTGGTTCAGGACTGTTGAGCTCTCGCTATTCTAGCTTCGGCGGCCCTGGCTCTATTCTCCCTAAGACGAGCTTGCTCGTCAGCTACAGGACGAGAAGGACCAGGTCGAGAATTTTGGTTGGTTGTCTGGGAAGCGGAAATTCAGATCGAAAGAAGTCGCAGGTTAGTTGGAAGCTCCAACAAAGGTAGAAAGGGAAGGAGCGACCATAGGAGCGACGACATTCGAAAGAAAGATACTCACTCGAGGAACAAAGATGCTCTGGTCGAAAAGACAAGAGAGTAAATCCTTTTCATTCGAAACGAAATCACCTCTCATCTCTCCTTTCTTGTTGGGATTGGTTTCACGATTTCCTCTACTCTTGATGTCCAGAAGAGCAGAATCGATCTTGCTCTCAGTCTCGTTTCCATCCTTAAGGTAAAGAGATCTATTGTTTCTTGCAGACCAGTGAAGAATCCTTTCTTCGACAGTCTCTCGAGCATATAGGCAGAAGATTTGGGAGGGTTTCGTTGCACCGATCCTGGAGACTCTTGAGATCGCTTGCAATTCTAAGCCATGATTGAGTAAAGGCTCCAGAATGAAGACTCGATTGGCACAGAGCAAGTTGAGACCTGAAGACTGAGCTTCACTGTGAAGAAGTAAGACATTTACCCTCTCAGAGTTTTTGAAGGTTTCGACTGCTTGACCCGCTCTCTTTGCGCTGCGGAAAAGATACAAGAGGTCAGTGGGACGAGAGACTTTGAAACGGCTATGGCAAACTAAGATCGACTCACCCTCCTTCCAATCTTTCAAACGCAATTCCGTTTCGTTTCAAGGAGTCGGCGACGAAGTCCAATCCTTTGGAGAAAGAAGTGAAAACCAGCGTCTTGTCGTTGCTTGTTCTCTCGATGTGAAGAAGGTACTGAAGCAGGAAGTCGAGCTTGGTTCCAAATCTTCCGATGATCAGTATGCTAGAAGCGTCCCTGATGGTTTGAAGAGGCAGAGGTGTAGAGATATCAGAAGTGCGGCGGGTGGGAGGGTTGAAAGTACCTCTCACAAAGACTCACCTGATATGATCTTCATCCATCTGATTGAAGACCAGCTCCTTGGAAGAAGAGGATGCACTTGCCGGATTGTCTCCTTGGGAGTTCGAGACCTCAGGTGGCGGCTCTACCTTTCGATACACGATTCGATGCGTATCTCTGACAGTGATCTTAGTACGACAGACAGGACAGATCGAAGAAGAGGAAGTCCAGTTCTTGAAGCACCTAACAAAACAGAGAAAGTTAATATAGAAGGGTTTGTCAGAGATTGAGAAGGCAGATGAAAACGAGCAGAGACCCTCAGCTTCTTGCAGTCATGGCTGTGGATCGTTTTGACTACTCTGAAACTTACTTTTCACACGTGATATGTCCACATTCTGTAAGAATACCAGTGTTGATTTGATCGGTGCAGATGAGGCAGCTTCTTGCTTCTTCAGATGAGTCAGAGACAGATTGAACCATTCCCAGTTCATTCAGGTATCTTACCCTAACTTCCTTCTTTCCGATTCCTTGAATAAGTGAAAGTTCCTCTTCTCCAATCTTGTCCAGATCTTTGACGACGTTACTTGATTCTACGTCTCTGACATGATCGGAGAGCTGTTGCATTGATTTGAAGTAAGTTGCTCTAGCATTGTGAAGGTTGGAAAGAAGGTGTTCGTCTCTTCTAAGTCTAATCAAAGCTGAAAATTGTTCCTTTGAAAGTTCACGAGCTAGAGCGATTCCATCTCTGGCGATGGCAGCTTCCTTCCCATCAGATCTTTCGAGAATCTCCTTCAGTTTGAGGATGACTCCGTCGACAGAGAGATCTCCTTCCTCTAACTTCACCTTGGAGCGAAGCTTATCCAATTCAATGAAATGAGCAAGTTGCTCTTTGACGACGTTCTCTCCTTCGTCTTCGTCACCCTCTGCCGAGAGACCAGATTGAAGACGTATTCGTCTGACTGCAGCCATTTGAGATTCCAACTTGAAAAAGACAGCAGGTTTGGCAGTTGCACCAAGAGCAGTCTTTCCTGAGATGATCTTTTCTCGTTCTGCAAGCAGAGGCTTGTAAGATTCCAAGAAGGTCTCCGCCTCTACCTGAGCGTCCAAATTCTCCTGATATTGATCGTCTTCTTCGTTTTCTTGACTGACGTCTCGATTGACAGCTCTCAGAAGTCTTTCGATGATTGAAGCCCTCCATTCGAAGATGAGATCGCCGTTTCGCGAGAGCAATTCAGCTAGTTCGTTCAATCCGTCTAGGTAGAAACCACTGTATGCCAATGGAGAAGAGAGAAAGATACGTCAGTTGAGTTGAGACTCTAGACTATGACCAGACATCACTGAATTTTCTTTTGGTCCCTTCGTTTCTCCGCTACTCACCTTGCGATACCACCAGAGCCGAATTCTTGCACAGGGTGAAGCTCCTCAATCTTTAAATCCAACTTCTCGGATCCACCCTTGAATTCACTGAGACACTTGTCGATGTGATTCCGCGGCTCGATCAACATTTGACTTCTAATAATTTCTGCCTCGGCATAAGAATCGTCTTCCATCGATTTCCACTTGACCTTCCCTTCTGTTTGCCCCTCTTCCAACTCTCCCAGCTGAAAGTAAATGTTTCCCAAAAACTGATGAACTCTATGAAGTTGTTCCATCCAATCTCTTCTTCTGTTCCTAAGTTGTCCAACATGAACACTTCTAGTCTGTGAGTTACCTCCGTTTACTTCGTCGCCACTTTCTTCTTCATCCTCATCTTCTTTGATTTCCATCTCCTCTTCCTTCATTGAGATTTCAGATTCTCCATTGGATTCTATCATTTTCTTGACTTCTTTGTCCGGAGGAAACTCATAGCCTGGACCTTTGAATCTAGCCGATCTAATTTCACCATCTAGAACTGAGATCCTATCTTTAAGCTCTGGAAGTAAATTCTCTAATTCAACTCTAGCTGAATCTTGTCGACCTTCCCTTGCGTTGTCTCCCAGAACAATCATAGCTCTAGTAATTCTCTTCTTAGCTAACAAGAGTCTATCACTATTAAGCTCGTTGACCACCGTCTCCAACATAGTTGCTAGGACGTCATCGATTGACCTCAAAACCGAATTCGGAGCTCCTAATCTACCTCCAAGCGCATTGTTGACAACTTGAGGATGAGTACAAGCTTGACGAAGCTTAAGCAGATGGGTGGCTAGAAGTGTTGGATTGAACTGTCTGCCTGGTTCCAAGTTTCCACTCTCATCGCATCCGGCTTCATAAAGGAATCTGTTCTCAAGATCTCGGTAGAAAGCAGTCTCGATTGCATTTAGATCAAGGGGGATTACCTGTTTTGTTTGAGTTGCGATATTCAATTGTTCCTTTACTTGTGCTTTCGTGCTTCGAGTTGCTAGAATTTGAAGAACTGAGATGAGAGTTGGAGCTAGCATTGGAATTACAAGTCTTTTGAAACCGTTGTTAGATAGAGGAACTCTAAGGAAGGCGAAGCTCGATTGAAGATCTTCGGTTTGACGAATTAGAGTTCCAGAAACTGATAGACGAAGAGGATAAGGAAGAAAAGCAGCGAGAAGTTAGTTGCAGATACTCTCAAAGATCAGAGACGAATTGACCTGAGCTATAAAGCTATAACTAACCTGCAATGCTGCTGTCTCTGGTAATCATCGAGACGGTCTCAGCCGAATGAGAGCTACCTTTCATCAGCTGCACTTCATCCATTACTACTCTATGAAAATCTGTCTGTACTAAAGGACAGCGAGCTCTCTCGTAAGCCGGAGCTTTCCTTCTAGCCATACTTTGATCCTTTCTAGCCACATGAATCTCTCTCTGCAGTACGTCGAAAGAAACCACCACCAAATCGAAGTCCCTTGCTATCCATTTAGGCCAAGTCAAACCTTTAGGAGTATCTCTAGTAGCTTTAACATGACCTAAATAAGAATAAACTCTCAAATCGGAATGAAGACCAGCTTCATCTAACCATTGTTGTCTTAATGTTTCAGGAGCCACAATCAAAGTTGCAGAAACAGGTTGAACTTCAGTCGATAGATCTTCAGAGAAATAAGCTGGTAAAGAAGATCTTGAAGGAGACTGGTTTAATAAGATTATGCAAATCACTTCTACTGATTTTCCTAAACCCATTTCTTCAGAGAAGATACCACCCTTTAAGTTGGAGGCCTTGACTTGAGATGCATCTCTTGTGAAGAAAGAGTTTAATGAGTTGAAATAAAGATCTTCAGATACTTTCTCGTAGAACAGTCCAATTTCAGAAGGACCTCTAACAGTTTGAACTAAGCCTGAATTTCCTTCATCAATAAACCTTCCTTCTCTACCAGCCATGAATTCGACCGCTTTCCTTTGAAATGGAAAGAGAGTTGGTCTTAAACTTTCAGGTTGAAGGCAATCATCAGTCCCCTCCATCTCAGCGGGAACCAAATTGGAATAAATCACAGAGGCATCTACTTTTGATCTACGTTGCTGTTCTTTTCCTTCTGGACCTGGAGAACAGAATCTCATTACTTGAAGCCAGTGATCTGCTAGATCAAAAGTTGGAGTTGTGAAAGATAGAGGAGTCAATGAGAGTTCTAGTTGGAGCTCTAAATAGATCTTGTTGTGGGATTGGAATTCTTCGGGTGGAGGATAAGGATTGTCTTGATGAAGTGTGACTGCCGATTTGATATGTAGATAGCCTTGAAGTTGTAATGGGATAGCAGAAGGAAGCCATTCTGAATTGGTGTAGCTCTCAGGACATCGATGAGGTTCGATTCTTGAGGATTGGAAGATTGGGAGATCGACCAACAGATTTTCATTCCCATCTACTAAAGTAACGATGTTGGTGATGAAACTTTCTTCTTCTCTTTTTGAAGGAGAACATCTCAACTTGACAGAATTGAAAGGCTTGTCAAAGAGGTTAGTAAGCTCATCCACATCCTCATTCGGTTCCAAAGAAAATAGAAGCTTTGTTCTAGCCAAGAACATGTCCTCCTCAGTTTTGATCCTCTTTGATGGTTGATCATTACTTTGATCTATAGCTTTTCTCTTTCCTTTAGCTTTGGAAGAGATGGTTGAATCTTCTATGATTTCAAAGCCTCGATCTTCATCTTCATCTTGGTTCGGATCCGAAAGGGAAGAGAAACGTTTTAAGTCTAATCTGAATGCAAGTTCTTCAAAGTCCAGTTCTGGAAGTTGAACTTGAACAAATCTATCTGAGTCTGAAGATCTTGGGGATTTGTCTAGAAGTTGAATTGGAAAGATTGTTGAAATTGGAAGGGAGACTGCGCTTTTCATCTGAATGTCTTGAGGTTCTGGTTCTGGTTCTGTTTCTGGTTCTTGATGGGATGTTGCTGGAGCTGAAGATGATGCAGTAGGAGTAGAGGTAGAACTACCAAGAGTCTGGGGAACTTTCCTGTTAGCACCGATCTTTCGTCGAACCATGACCAGTTTTGGAGTGATTATTGGCTAGAAGGAGAAAGCGCTTTGAGGGAAGCCGCTCGATCGCGAGCAAATTTGCAACCAAGAGCTTGTAGGAACAAACACATTGCTTTACCCAATTCAGCGTCTATTCAAATGAGGAAACGAATCTTAATCTTCCAGGGTAGCATTGTCGGGGGGAGAAATGGTCCACCTTTCCCTCTCGCAGCCCCTCTCGCTCTCTATCTGCACTCTCAAATTCTCTGAATTAATGCTCCTGTTTGAAATTTGAAGGTAGATTCCTTTCTATCGTTTTCAGTCTGCAAAGCGAATTTCACTATTGCGGTCTTTCGTTTACCGGCCCGACAATGACACCTCCGTTCACTCACCCTCATTCTAACCTTTGCCCACAACCTCTAAACCCCATCTAAAGAGAAATCATGACATCCCCTGTGCGACCAGAAATGGTTTCCTCAGCAATAACCTTCCTAACCGATCCAACAGTTCAATCCAGATCACTCTCAGAAAGGGTTTCCTTCCTAGAATCAAAAGGTTTAACATCTCTCGAGATTGATGAAGCAATGAAACAATCCGGACAAAGCGTTTCAGTAGTGGGACCTACTCGAGGAGGAGTCAGTTATCAACCATCTGGATCAGCTTATTATCAGCAGAATGCGATGATGCAACAACAAGCACAGGCACAGCAAGGAGGTTCGATGGGTAGAGATTGGAGGGATTGGTTCATCATGGCTGTAGTTTCTGGGACTGTTGGGTATGGAGTTATATCTTTAGCTAGAGTGAGTTGAAAAAGGTATTAGGAGGCTTATGATAATGTATGAGAGTGAAGGGGGTGATGGATGGAAGGTTGACTGGCATTAGAGCCATCTTTCATCCTAAAGATCATACCTTGCTTCCCATCCCATTCCCAAGTGACTGACCCTATTCCCCTCTCGTATCTTTTCAGAAATACCTGCTACCTCACCTCCAACCGCCCAATGCCTCAGCTCTAGAAACTGATCACGATTCCCTAACAGCCAAATACGATGAAGTAGCAGCTCAATTAGCCGCTTTGGATCAAGAAACCAAAGCAGTCAGACTTGGAATCGATCAACAGAAGGAAATAGTGGAGAATTCAATCAAGGAAGTTGAGGTGGCGGTTCGAGAAATGAGAGATGGAGATAAATTGAGAGAGGAAGAAATGAGGAAAGTCAAGGAGGAAGTTGAGGGGATTAGGGAAAGTTTACCAAAGGTTAGTCACTAAAAATTGTGGAAGGAAAAACGGTGGAAGGCATTTGGAATGATGATTTGGATAGCATTGAAAGATCAAGAGGGTGGGGTTGATCTGACTCTCTCTCTCCTCCCCCTTCTCTTCACCTCACAGATGCTAGAAAAGACCAGAGAGGCTCAAACAGCTTCTCTAACCGACCTTCAAACGGAATTGAAATCTCTTAAATCTCTCCTAGTTTCACGAGGTTCAAGTATCGCCTCAAGACCCACTTATGGTTTAAATGCTTCAAATAACAATCCAAGTGGTTCTACTTCTCCTTCTTTCAATACCGAACCTGCTAGTACAAGTTCGGCTAATGGAAATGGAAATGGAAACGGAAACGGAAACCCTCCATCTTCTCCAAATCATCAAACTAGTGGAATTCCAGTCCCAACCAATCCAACTTCTCCCTTACCTTTTGGAACCAAACCTAGTATTCCTGCTTGGCAATTGGCTTCTAATAGCACTCCTGCTACTACTACCAATACTGAGAGCAAGGGTGTTGAATCTAGTTGATTGTATTTCGTCGGGTGATCTTTTACTTTGTGTCTTTTGTAATTTGAGCTTCTGTTTGACTTGTGAACAACAATGAGAATTTTCTGCCTTTGAAACCAATCCTAAAGAGTGTATTTATTTCGAGCTTAGAAGAACAGATTGGTCAGTGATTAGTAGTCTTCTATCACGTATACAGCGGGTTGATTAGGGATGTCGGCAAAGGGTTCTCCACCCTCTACCCACATTAATAGATAGGAAAGATTGATTTGAATTCCTGGGTACATAAAGCTTGACGACTTCTCAAAAACTGATTTCATCCTCCTATATCTCCAACATCTCCTTCAAGTCCTCCTCTCTGTGGAAGAAAGTTTCATCAGCATAGACCCCGCTTATCAGAAAAGCTGCTTCCCCAATCTTCTCATCTTCTCATCTTCCCTCACCCTTCAACCTCAAACCCTCCCTGCTTCAAATCTCAAGATGACGTCTAAGATTGATCAAAAGATAGCTAAACCACTTCCAGCTTGGTGTCAATTCAGTGCTGGTGCCATTGCTGGTGTTTCAGAGTTGCTTTTACTTTATCCTCTCGGTGAGTAGACAGGCAAAGGAAGGAGTCAGAACCCATCCGGATCAGTCAGGGAACAATAGATCTAGATCAGGATCATGAACGAATCAAGTTTCTTACAACAGAGAAGGATTGAGAGCTGCAAAGGCAAAGGGAAGCGAAGAAGGAGAAAGGAATCAAGATTGAAGCTTTAGAAGATCTGGAAGGGAAGATGCCAATTCCAGCAGCTACTCTCTCAATTCAATTCTCTCTCTTCGGCCCTCAAGTACCTTCCATCGAATTCTTATTTCAGTTAAGAAGCCACTGGAGAACGCAATTCCCATCATCAATCTCCCAATTCTCCAGTTCCTTTCTTCTTCCTAATCTTCCCTAACTCAACCTTTTGTCTAATCCCTCCGCTTTGGTCTCCTACTTCATCCTCTCTACTCCCTACTTCATTCACTTAGATGTCGTCAAAACTCGTATGCAACTTCAGACAAAGGTGGAAGTCCCAGGAGCTGAGAGGTATAATGGAATGGTAGATTGCTTCAAGAAGATCATTAAGAGTGAAGGGTTAGTAGTAGAGTCACAAGGGCAGACTCGAAGGAAGAATGAGAGTCGAGGATGGAATTCTGGATGACCGAGTGGAAAGATTGGACACCCCTCTCTCCGGAACTTGATCAGTTTCTTTTCATTTGAACGATCTGGTTCTGATCCGGTGAATCTTAGGCTCCCTCCAGGACTCGTTACAGAGCTTGTGATAAGCGAGCCTAAGTTCTCTAATCTCTTACTCTCTCACTGACTCCGCATATCTTTTACTCACCCCTTCTCCCTCTGATCTTATAAAGTGCTGGAAGACTCTACAGAGGTTTGATCCCACCTCTCATGCTAGAAGCCCCAAAAAGAGCTGTGAAATTTGCGTGAGTGCATATCCTCTACTTCCTTTTCCAAGTCTCCATCTCCCTCTCTTTCTCCCCCTTCTTCTTTCCCTACTCTTTTCCTCTAGCTCTTCCTTCCTGACCCCCTCTCCTTTCTCCCTCACCTCTCATCAGCGCCAACGACTACTGGGGAAAAACCTATCGAGATGCCTTTGGAGTTTCCAAAATGAATCAACAATTATCAATCTTGACCGGAATGTCAGCAGGAGCCACTGAATCAGTGGTGGTAGTCCCTTTCGAGTTGGTCAAGATCAGGTTACAAGACAAAGCTCAAGCTCATCTTTACTCGGGTCCTATGGATGTGGTGGGAAAGATCATTAAGGCTGATGGTCTTTTAGGTCTTTATGCTGGGTTGGAAAGTACTTTTTGGAGACATGTTTGGTGAGTGAGGGAAAGTGGTGAGAAAATAGAAGAAGATGAGGGCGAATTGCTGATCTTGATTGACGTTTCTTTTTCTTGGTGATCTAGGTGGAACGCTGGATATTTCGGTTCAGTGTTCTGGGTCAAATCTTTGCTTCCTACTCCAAACGTGAGTTCTATCTTCTTTTCTCTTCGAACACTGTTCCCTTTAACTCCTGAATGATCCTTCCAAGCTCTATTTCTCAACCTTCTTCCATCTTCCACTCTTTCCATTCATTTTTCGATCTCGCAGGGGAAAGGTGAAGAGATGCGTAACAACTTTTTCTCAGGAGCTATTGGAGGTTTCATCGGAACAGCTCTTAATACACCTTTCGATGTAGTCAAATCAAGAATTCAGAACACTCCTAACGTTGCCGGTCAAGTTAGGAAGTACAATTGGACTTATCCTTCGATTGCTATTGTGGCTAGAGAGGAAGGATTCGGAGCTCTTTACAAGGGTTTCACTCCAAAGGTTAGTATAGAAGGAGAGCTCTCGGTTAGAGAAGGCGGAAGGTCAAAGGCAGGTGGAACAAAACAATCTTGGTTGCTGATCCGAGCTTCATTTTCGCCCCTCACCCCTTCTTCTCTCTTTATCCTTCTCTCTTCTCAGGTTCTTCGTCTCGCTCCAGGAGGAGGAGTGTTACTTCTAGTAGTAGAAGTGGTTCTTGAAGGTTACAGGAACTACTTCGGACCACCATACAAATTAGTCGATTAGAGAAGATCTAGACATATCTCAATCACTTCTTCTCGCAAGCTTTCTCATCCGCAGTTACTCTATGTTCTAAACTCTAGATTTCCCTCCTTCACATCTTCCATGTAGATCCAATCTTCAAAAGGAGAAGGAGCAACCTAGGGAGAAACTTTCTTCAGAGTGTCTCTATAGGCATGCTTTCCGATCTCTATTGCTCTCTTCAACGTCACATACTTGTTTTTATCCCTTCTGCTCTGAATAGAATTTCACCCTCACTCGTGTAAAACAGACGTCGAATGCATGGATGTGTCAGGCCTGAGAAGTCTTTCACTTTGAAAGTATTTGAAGCCAGTATGGGCTTTTTGTTAGTGGATAAGTACAGTCAGTGTATTTAAAGGATAGGTGGGTTAAAGGTATCTCGATGATAGCAACGACCGAAACTGAACGATAAGGCAAAATATGATCTCTCTTTCCTCCCACTTTAAACTGTAGCTGCTCTTTCAGCTTCACCCTCTCCTTCTTCTTCATCGTTGATGAAATCTAAGTATTCACCAGCACCATTCTGATCTCTCATCCATCTCTACTTCTTCGCTTGGATTGTGACTGTAAGTAACAGTTCTGATTCTTTTACTTCCCCTTCCTCTGACAATTTGAGACTTTTCTTCGGGATCAGGATCGTTCGAAGTGTCAGGAGGAGTGTCTGGAGCTTTGCGACGAGTAGGGATTGAAGTTGAAGGAGTGGAAGCGAAACCGGTAGTAGAACTTCCACTTGCAAATCTATTTTTAATGGAATTGGAAGGATCAAAGCTTCTGCTTCCGGATGACCCTACTCTAACATAGCTTGGAAGAGGTTTATTAGATGTAGGGGTTATTGGAGCGCGAAGTTGCTGGCTTGCAGCTCTCGTTGATGGACTCTTCATTTCTCTTCCTTCTTCTAAATTTCCTCCAAGACTACTCTTTGAGAAACCGGGTCCAAATTCTTTCATGATCTCATGGTCTCCTTCTCCTTGAAATGGTTGAGGTTGAGAATAAGAAGAAGCTTTGAACTGACTAGAACGAGGATCCTCTTCGGCTTGAGTTTGAGAAGAGTTGATAGGTGGACTGACAGCACTTCTCTCTTGAAGAGATTCTTTTGCTTTCCCACTAGATCTTTGAGTTTGACAATTCAGAGTGATGCTGGAGTCTTGATCTCCTAAGGATTCTTTGTGCTGGACAGTCTTCTTGTGAACAGACTCGTCATCATCTTCTGCTGCTTCTCTAAGAGGTTGATCTTCGGTATCTTCCTCCTGATCTCCCAGGTGGACTTCTTCCATTCCACAAAATTGATTCCCACCTTCTCCGATTTCTTCGTCTCTCTCTGGCTCTTCTTGTTCTCTGGCTCTGATATCGTTTCCAGCTTCTGGAGCTTGAGAGGAAGAACGCTCGTCTCTAGGATACATTGGATTACCTCTTTCGGCAGGAAGCGAGGTTTGAGTTTCATTTTGGAGTCCGGGAGAAGAAGTACGCAAGGCTCTTTGAGCCGGATCGGTGATAACTCTACGAAGGTCTTGAGAAGATGAGGTGACAGCGCTGCTGTCACTTCTGGAGAAAGCTCTACTTCCTGAGACCAGCTGAAAAGGACTTGAACTGATTGTGGCTTGGTCGATCGAGAGAGATGGACCGGGTGGTCCTGCTTTAAGTTGAGATTGCGTGTCGATTTCATGACGTTGATGTTGAGATGAAGAAGCACGACCACCTGAGCTTTGAGCAAAACTCTGATTCCTATCCGAGGGTCCAAGCTGATGTTCTTGTATCCCTTCTCCAAGTGAAACGGTTCGAGATTGGAAGTGAGATTGACTGGATTGTGAGCCAGAATTCAAATTCGAGTCTTGAGATGCTGAAAACCCAATCCTTCTAGAACGTTGACTGGGTAGTTGCTGAGACTGATCTACTCTACTTTGAATAGGTCTTTGAGCAGCTTGATCTTGTCCATGCCCGTTCTCTGTGAAGTTGGCAGCGGCGTCTGATTGAGGAGGATCGGATCTTTGTTGTGATCTTCTAGTTTGGCTTGACCTGGCTCTAACTATTCTAGGATCATGATCGATTCGCAAGAGACCCAGACCAATAGGAGGGTTTGGATACATAGCATTGGCACGATCTTCAAGAACTCTCAAGTTCTCCAAAACGGTGGATTGAAGGCTGAAGGCATGAGTCATGACTTGATCCAGTTGACTCTTGACGTTGTTATAAGCTTGAATACAAGCTGAGTACTCGGCTACCTTGCGTTCTTCTTGGAATTCAGGATCGAGTCTGTCACTCTGCAAGATCAGTGGGGAAAGGAGAATCGGCGGTGATGCGATGGTGAGCAGGACCGGAGAGACGCAAAAGGAACGAGTCAAGAACCAATAAGTCACTAGAACACCTTCAGACTCACTTCTCTAGTCTTGACTACACGAGCTTGAGCGTTGACTGTAAAGAAAACAGTTGGAGAGGGAGTCAGAGAGGCGTAAAAGTTTACAACCTCCATCTCTTTGACGATGGCTCTCTGACGATGATCATCCAAACTCACGTAAAGGCATTAGAGCAGAGTACTTCTGCTCGAATCTCAACACATCAAAGGAGGTTACCTCCACGTCTTCCTCGACTTCGTAAAGATCGCAAAGAGCAGCAATTTTGAAGTGCAAAATTTCAAGTGAGTAGTTCTGGGAAGCTAGAACAGCGTTGCAGTTGATTCTCCCGAATCTGAAAGTCGGAAGATGAGTTCCAGACTTCCAATGTCTGTATTGATAAGCTTCCAAAGAATCAAAAGAACGAGAGGCCAATTGATCTGGAGTGAGTAAATCGCCACGCTTGTTCGTCAACTCTCTGGTTGCAAATCCGATAGACTTTCCAGAAAGGGTGAGTTGAGCCAAATTGTTGGTTTTACGAACACTGAAGGGATGAGGGAGAGTGTGGGGAAAGAGGTTCAGGAGAAATGATATTGTGTCCGAATGCGGACGATGACGAGAGACGAGTTAAACGAGCTTGAATCTGAACTTACATGTCTGCGAGATGGTCAGAGCCATTGATAATTCTGTTTGGGAAGGTTAAAGATAGTGGTGAGATTAAAGGGAGTAGATTTGATTAAAGGGAATAGATCCAGTGATACATGACGTGAGAAACTCACAATTCGTTAGCAGGATAAGTTTGACCTATCTCAAAGTTGACTTGGTTGAACTATGATGAGTCAGAAGGAAAGACGAGAAGCTTTGAAAGTCAGTTGAGAGGAAGAGGAAGACGATTCATGAACACCATTTCCCCATCCACTTACAGGATTCTCTTGAAACAAGTCAATCATGTTCGCCTTTCTCTCATCCTCATCCTCCACCTCTCTGTTTTCTGCTTTCTCAATCTGGTCTTGATTAATCTCCTCTGGGTTCTGATTTTGACTTGAAGAAGGATGTAAAGCTTGCTGAATTCCGGAGGTGGATCTTTCATCGACTCGTAAGGATCTGAAGTTGGAGTTGCACTGATTCTCTCCTAGTCTTCTTTGACCAGATGGAGGTGTGGAATCGCTCATCAGAGAAATCCTGAGTCTTCGATCTAGTGAGTGGTAAGGAAGATGAAAGGGTGGATGCGCTGGGAAATTGATCCTTCGCGTGTCTCTTTCTCCCTTCCCTTCCTGGAATCGAGTGCAATCTTTCAAACGACCCCAAATTGCTCGTCATGACGCACTCAGTTAGAAAACAAAATATTGATTGGCAACGATCCATGAAAATTACAGACTGAGAGTGAGTACGCGAACAAGGAAGAAAATGCCTTGTCTTTCGTTGAACTGGCCCCAGCACGATTTTGGTTCTTGACGAGATGCTTGACAGCTTCCTCGTCATCAGCTGTTACATAGATCATTTCCGAGAATCGGAGACAAGGACAAAAGAAGCTCGAACGACAAAGTAAAGCTGGAAGCTCTGTCCGCCTTGACCTTTATGGTCCCTTACTGATTACATCTATTTCTCTACGTTACTTGTTTGCTCTGTTTGCGAAGAATCATTGTTTAAACCTTGAGTCCTCCTTCCCAATCGCTCGTGCTTTTGCTCAAGACGCTGATTTTTTGGGACGTTCACACCACAGCACCTTTTTCGTCTTTCCGCCCCTCTTCTCTGCCATCTATCTCTCTGGTTATAATACCACTTCATGTTCTCATCTCACGTTCTCACCAAATCCCACCTCTTCAAAAGCTTGTTGACGACTGGGTGGCGATTTTTCGCTGACGCGTTTCACCAGCTGCAGCGAGATCACGTCTTGTTACATAACTTCCTTCTCAACATCACAGAAAGGAGATCAAAACTACTACATCATCCTCTTCTAAATCAAAGGATTCAGGCTTCAAGCCTCAAGCTTCGAGCTTCAACATCATCCTCTCACCTCCTCCTCAACTCCTCTGAATACCATGTCAAGCGCAACAGCAAGGCACAGATCTAGTTCTCCATCTGATCTGCCAGAAGTCTCGGATCTGGTCAATTCGAATTCAGACTCTCAATCCAGACGTTCGAGAGACAAGGGGAAATCAAAGAGAAAGAGGGACAGCAACACTCCTCAAAGTGAAGATCCTGAAACACGCTCTACTTTCAAAGGCAAGAGAAGATTAGACACTTCCAGTTCAAGCAGCAGTCGTAGAACATTAGCTCCAGCAGCTTCATCTTCTCAACGGTCATCAGCTACAGGAGCATTGGATCCTGAGCCAGAAGGAGACATACCCAGACCATCTCCTCCAGCTACCTCTCATTCAGCAGCTCATCGGACCAAGCCAGCTCCTTCGGCACCGTCTTCTACTATCAGAGACAAGGCTTCAAATTCAATCGTGGAAGAGATAGGGAGTCATTCAGCTAGAGCTCAAGCTTTCCTGGAAGCCAGGGAGCGTAACGCTCAGAAGCTGAAGAGAGAATCTGAGATGGCTGAGATTCCTCGTCTTCCTGTCAGAGGGTATCCTTATCTTCCAGATGGTTCAATTGGAAATGTTCAACTTCATGGGCTGGGCAGAGGAGAGAGACAGGAGGAGAGAGCCTCATCCAACTCCCACCTTCAAGAAGGTCTTCCCAACAACAATCTCAATTCAAAGGGTCCTTCAAGATCTACTTCTGAATCAGAACTGGATGCTCAATTACAAGTAGTCTCTTCTTCCACTATTTCAGACTCTCATTCAAATCCACCTCTAGATCTACAGAGGGCTTTGCTAGAGATTCAAAGGTTGAAGAAAGAGGTCTCCTTCAAAGAGGAACTGATTACTGCGCAGAGAGAGACTATAGGTAGAGTCCATGACGAGATCTCTTGTGGAGTGTGTATGGAAGTAGCTTGGAGGCCCTACGTGTGAGTACTCTCATGGCGTTTCGAGACAAAGGGGAGAACTGGGCAGAGAGGAAGCAACGACTCGATCAAAGTGGATTACAGCTTCAACTTTACCTTTAATTTAATCTGGATAATTGAAACCCAGATGGAAAGGTAGACTTGTAGAGGGACTCATGGCGAAAATCGAGCACATACATTTTATCAAGCAAACATGCTGATGCTGCTTTACCTTCTCTCTCTCTCCTTTCCCTCTTGCCACCTCACATTTTCTCTAAAATTTCGCAGAGTAAACCCTTGTGGTCACATGTTCTGTCTGCTATGTCTTCTAGCTTACTTCCGTAGACCTCTCGAAGACGAAGCACCACTTCCAGCTCTCTTGCAAGAAGAGGCAGAGCAAAGGGAGATTGAAGCAACTCTTAGAAGGAAGAAGCAATGTCCTAGCTGTAGAGAGGTTATTACTGTAGCGCCAACTGAGGTCTGGGCCATCAAGTCAATGGTCGCTTCAGTGGACAGAGCTCAAAGGCTAGGAATGGGAGGCTCAGAATCGGCTGGAGACTACGAAGCTTTGTTGGAACCTGAAGATGAAGCAGGTAGGGCTAGGAGAAGAACTGAAAGAGGAGAAGATCTAGAAAAAGGAGTAAAGGTCTGGGAAAGTGAGTATCGCTCTTCATCTTGATTTGACTTACTTTCGACTGACTTCCTTCGCCTCCCACCCCTATGTACTTACCCCTTCGCAGACATCTTCGCTAAGATGAGAGGTGCTCCCATCTGGGATGACGATGATCATGTTCATAGATGTGCGCTCTGTACCAGCGAGATCGAACGGGGAGTTTGTTCCAACCCTGGCTGGTGAGTTTCAGTAGAGTATTTGATTGCATGCCTCCTTAGTCCTTACGTCTTCTTATTGGTCTCCGAGCGCTGACCTTTTTGCCTTTCCATTTCAGCGGAGAGGTCTACTCTGAGATGTCGGATTTCGACGGAGACGATTCAATTGAGGGAGATGATTATGCAATACCTCCCTATCATGGAGGACCTGAAGACGAAGGTTTCCGTCAAATGCTGAGAAACATGGCCGATGGTCTAGATTCAACGGACGAAGAAGATGAGGAGGAGATGCAAGACTTCATCGTCCGTGACGATGAGGAGGATTCGGAGCTTCAAGGAAGACGAGACCATCCTTCTGGTGGTCACTTTGGCAGAGCTCAAGAGTTTAACTTGGACTCAGACGAAGATTCCGAAGACTCTATTCCTCGACCTCCAAGGGATTGGCAGCCTCCCTCCAGGACACTTGGACGCAACTCCTCGAATGGCTCTGGCTCTGGCTCCCAACCACGCTCTGCTTTGTTTGGAGGAAGAGCTCGGGGTCCTCACTACACTACTGGTCAACAGCTTTCAGACGATGAAGACGACGTCCTCATCGTTCCTGGTCCCTCAAGAGGATCCTCTTCCAGCCAACCGGCTCGCAGAACTACCATTCAGATATCCGATTCAGAGGAGGAAGCCATACAAACTGTTCGTCGTCCTCAAGCTCGCAGAGTTGCGCTTCAGATCTCAGAATCAGACGAAGGGGAAGGACCTGGACCCAGCAGATTTCAAACCAGATCAAGAGGAACCTTTTCCGGATCAGAAGAGGCAGGGGAGGAGGACTTTGAAGGTGGAAGAAATCGCCTAGAAGATCTTTCGGGTTCTGAAAGGGGTGGAGCATTCTCTCCTCGAAGGGATGAGGATGAAGAGGTCGACGACATCGAGTTCGAAGACGAAAGGGAACTCTTTGGTAGAGAGAACTACTATTCGGGTGGAGAAGGAAGTGACGAAGATATTCAAGCTGTGTATTCTGAGGGGTATTCTGAGGGGTATTCTGAGGGGGAGTAGAGCTTACGGGTCAATACTTTCGAGAGTTTTGTTTCTTTCCTTCATCTTCCCATCTTTCTCAATTTTCTTCGTAGATGAGTTCGGGTCATCTTTGTTTTTTTTCAATCACCGGATCTTTTCACAACTGTACTTTAATTTTCATTCAAAACCACAGAGTAGATTATCGGTTTGAGAATGGCGTGGGTTGTGAGCGGGAGTAGACAGAGAAGCTTATCTCCTCGCTCCTCTTCTCTTCCCAACCTCATCCTCTATCAATCTCCCATCACAAATATATCCTGAAACTTACGACTAGTAACTTCAATAACACAACCAAGACTACAGCGGAGCACACTTCTCCAGAGTCGGTCAAACAAGATGATAAGACCTTTTGAACCATTGAGGCGCGGAGATTCAGGAGAGAGCCTAGCAAGTTCCTCTGACTCCAGTGATTTAGAATACGAGAGAATCTATGCTGAAGCTCCGAAGTGAGCAACCGTTTGGATCAACATAATCCGAATCAGAGAGGTGCTGAGCCTTTTCAGCAAAGTGGAATGGGAAACGCAAGTGTGAGCAGGGATTCTGAAGGGAATGACTCATTCAAGGATGCTTTGGAGATGCAGAGTACTGATTTAGATACGCAACTTGCTGTTACATGAGTGTGTTCAGCTGGGAAGGAGAGACTCGGTGGGGGAAAGTTAAGATAGTTTCGGAGCTGAAGAGCACATCAGAGAATGTCTCGTCCTTTCGACTCACTTTGGATCTAAAGTTGTATTTATCTGATCGGAATAGCAACCATAGATCTGACCTTTCTCTATTCTTTCTGCCTCCAGCTTCTTTTCTCGCTCCAGAATGGCTCCCCGCTCATCTCCAAGCGCTGCCTCACAACTACCTCACAATAGCCTCACGAATCGCCTGAAGGTTCATCTAGCTCTGGATTCGCAAATATATTTAAACCTTACTGATACTCTCAGTGGAGTTTGACTTCTGGTATCAACCCTCATTTTTCACCAACCTTGCGTCCTTCAAGAAAGAGTAAGTTGAGCTTCATAAGCTAGCTGTGTCCCACTGAGTCGATTTCTCTCTCCCCTCGCTCTTTCTCTCTCCCTTCTCTAGACCAGAGTTCTAGAAGAGTATTGATGGAGGAAGTGGCTAGGATGGAAGCAGATGAAGAGAGTGACGATGAACCCA
Source organism: Golubevia sp. BC0850 (assembly GCA_012976225.1). Lineage (NCBI taxonomy): Eukaryota > Fungi > Basidiomycota > Exobasidiomycetes > Golubeviales > Golubeviaceae > Golubevia > Golubevia sp. BC0850. Next base: position 63,524 of record JAAVVG010000044.1, read on the forward strand.
TTCTGACCTCTCAGAAAAGAAGTTTCACGTGTCCTATAACAACTGCTTTGTTGGTCGACCCGGTCACAAAGTAAGTTTCTTTGTTTCGATCCTACTGATGTAGAGAAAGGATCTAAAAGCTCACCTCTTCGTCGACTGCCCTCCTCTCATCTAGCTCCTCTTACGTACTCTCGTTCAGCGTTACTCCAACTGTCAAAGTCACATCCTAACAACAAGGCTTTCAAGTGTCCTGTATTTGGATGCAGTAGTCTTGTAGTATTGGACACCACGTTTGTGGATATGAAGCTTCAGAAAGATTTGGAAGAGCATGTGGAGGTGGGAGAGAGGGAAGAAAGCAGAAACGCGAAGGAGATCATCATTATTGACTGCGATTGATTGAGGATCTTTCCCATAGATGAAAAGTGCGCTGCTCGATTGAGGTGTTGTCTTTGTACGTTTTTTGATATTGGATGCAAAAAATTGTTAAACGTCTAACTGAACGGGACGTAAAAATCCCCCTTCCCCAAAAAATTGAATATGAGCGGTCATGTTCACAATTCGAAGGCCCTTCTTGAACGCTCGAATCTAAGGCTCTCGATTCTGGTATTGAGTTGAGAAGAGGAGAATAGAATCAAAATCGGTTTGACGCGATTTCAAAATGTCTTCTTCTGAGCTTCCTCCTTCCTCTTGTCCGAATCTAATTGAGCCCTTCTTCCCCTTCTCTATTGTTCAATCTCAGATTATCTCAGAAGATTTTCAGGCCAACTCTCATGAAGGTCAAGTGAGAGCTTAACAGAAATCAAAGTCAATGTCTGGTCCACTTCGCTCAAACACTGCACAATCGGACCAACAACCCCCTGCCTTCTACTCTAAAGCCTCGAAAATATTCAGAACATCTTCAGCCACACTTTTGGATGAAGCTTTAGAGAAGAACAAAGAAAGTTTAGAATCGAGGGACCTCAAGATAGAGATTCAAAGCAACCTCTTACAAGCCAAAGATACATTAATCCAGTCTCAAGAGAAGATCATGCAAGCACAAAGCAGTAGGATGTCTTCAGGTCGAGGAAAAGCATCATCATCTCAAACCAAGACATCTTCACTTCAAGAACAGATTCGTTTGAGAGACAAAGAACTGAGATTTAAGGAAGACGTCATTCTGGCTCAAGGGAACTCTATTAGTCAGTTACAAGATCGAGTAAGCTGTGGAATTTGTATGAAGCTCTGTTGGAGATCTGACCTTATGTTTAAGTTCAATAGAGGAGTTCAGGTCATAGCCGTCATAGGCAGGGAAGAAAGCAGAAGGCGTGGCAAAGGAAACGAGGCCGAAGGACCAGAGATAGAAAGAAAGCAGCTCCATCTATCGTGAAACCGATCGCCAGTCTTGTTCAGACTAGGAATAGACTGAAGTCTAGTATCCAATCACAATCAGGATAGTGTCGAAGTGCGAGCCCGTTGCAGCCACTTCTCCAACTCCTTCTATCTCAACCTCTAACCACCTTGCCTTCTCTGAATCACAGGCTAGTTCCTTGTGGTCATCTGTTCTCCCTTCCATGTCTTCAAGCTCATTTCCGTACTCCTCTTCTTTGGGAGGTTCCAACTAATCTCTCTAATCAAGCTACACTTCAACTTCAAATTTCTCCCACAATTGATCGTCAAAAGATCTGCCCTAATTGTAGAGAGATCGCCTTCACCCCAGTCGAGATCTGGGCTATCAAATGGGGAGTAGAGCTGGTAGATAGAGGTCAAAAGCTAGGGATGGGATCAGACAACTTCGATCTCTTTGATGACGATTCGGAACCATCGACAGAGGAGGCAAGAGTGAGTCTCAATAAAGAGAGAGGTGAAGATCAACCAACTGGAAGGAATGCCTGGAGAGGTGAGTTGAAGGGCCTCAAAGGAACTTTTGAGAAAGCGTCGATCCTGACGAATCAAAATTCTTCCCTTCACAGACATTTTTCTCCTCGCCCCAAATCCAATTACTAAAACCTCACAGCTAGGAATCGGGCTTCTCGAAAGAAGCTTTGATCTGCGTGAACGATTTCTCCGGCGTTCTACTGTCGACTCTCTACCTCCAGGAGCCCCAAGATTCAGAGAGACTTCACCTATCCTCGATCTCAGTTCACCTCCAAGACTTCAATGATTCAGAAATCTAGATCGGAAGGCCCATCAACTCTTCGTAGAAGCTCTTTCGATCCAGAAGAAGTAGAGATGGAGATGCGTTCTTCATACCAATTCAGATTTCCCACTTCTACAGGAGCTTCAATCAACCTACAAACTCAGTCACAGCTTTCAACAAGTAGATTTTCATCTGGAAGGCCAACCGTTACACCAGAGAGTTTCTTACAACAATCATCGCCCCAGCTTCGAAGGACGACCACCTACTCTCGTCACGACTCTAATGCAAACCCAGGTCCTGCTAATTCCAGACCCTCAAGTTTAGAGGCTCCAAGAGGTGATCCATCAAGTACTGGATCTTCAGTTCCTGGAACTTCAACTGCTGGACCTTCAACTCTCCCTTCCAGTCTTCAAAGCAACAACAGACCTCGCGAGAATGACCCCTCAGATCCTCAGCAGGGTAGTGGAAAAGCGAAAAGAAAAGGAATGAAAAGAAAAGAAAAGAAAAGAAAAGGAGGAGGCAAACGGAAGGGAAAGGGGAAGGGCAAAGAAAGAGAAAACATTGATGGTTAGGAGAGGGTTGCCAAAGTGAAGAAGGGAATTGTGCGCGGTTTTCTCCAAAAAAAAGTTTTCGGTTGTAACAAGGCCTTCATTGAATTGGAAGTTCAAAAATTGATTATCTACTGGTATATAAATTGAGAAGGAGCAATGTTCAGAATGGGTGAATGACAAATAAATAAGGAAGTTGCGTGGGAAAGAAAGAACGAAAACAAAATGTACTCCAAATTAACAAGAAAGCTTTTCCAATATTTACTTGAACGGAACTTGACCTAAGTTCCTAAGAGAATCTTCTCTCTCCTTGTCCTCCCTGACGCTCCTTTCCATTTCCAACGAGATAGCTCTAACCCAAAGATCTCTTTCCATTTTACTTCTAGCTCTCAAAACCAAGAATTTATGAGTCTTGTCCTTCAAGTTCGGAATCGGTTGATAAGTTTGGTCATTTGAAGGAGTAGTAGTTGAAAGACTTGGATCTCCTGCTTTGTTAACTCTCTGAGGTCTGTATCTCACCACGAACGTGCAATCTTCATCTTCATCGATAGACAGAAGACCGTCTCTATAGACTCTCGGTAGTTTATGTCTTTCTCCATTCCCAAGTCCTCCAGATCCACCACCGAGAGCGTTGCTAGTCTGGGCTCCTTCTGATCTTCCGTTCGAAAGCATCTCCTCTGTAAGTTTTCCACTATAGACGTAAGAGTCTCTCAAGTTGATGACCGTCTCTTGTCGACGATGGAAGATCCCAGCGTTTTGACGAGCTCTTGCGGTGGAGACCTTGGTCAACAACTTGAAGCAAAGAAGTCTTCCGGCTATCAAAAGGTAGTATCGGTGAGAGAAAGCAGAGTAAGCTTTCCTTTTGTGGAAGAGAGATCCAGACTTCAAAATACTTCGACATCCTTTGATAGTACACCAGTTCCAGAGAGATCCTAGAGCGTGAGACACTTCTTCAGCCTCAACTCCTTGATCCAAAGGTCTAGCTACTTGTCCACTTTTGAGCCTTCGTTTCAAATGGACTGATTCCAAACCAGCCGCATCCATCAGCTCTTGAGCGTCAGCCTTTTCTCTTCTCTTCCAGTAGCGTGAAAGTCCAGAGAGACCTTCGATCCAGTCTCTAGCGACGGAAGCAGAGTAGGCTTCAAATCGAATGGATCTACCATTGACCATAATGACATCGAACTGACGAGAGAGACGAGCGGCGTTACGATCCGAGGCATTTGCAAGCCCACCCTCACCTCCTAGATCTTCTTCTTCCATGTCCTCTTCATCCTCTCTCTGAGCGGCCTCTTCATCTGCTTTCACCTCAGGACGAAGTCGAGCGGGTTTCCTTCGAGGCTCTTTGGAGTTGGATCCCTCTTCAACACTCGGTCGTCGAATCGGACCTTTCCCGACGCATCGAACCATGAAGATATCCCTCACGTCGACGTATCCATCAGTTCCACTGATTTGTTCGAACTGACGTCTCTTTTCGAAGGCTTGATAGGCTTTGATCTGAGCAGACACTTCCTCTGGCGTAGTAGCGACTGAAGAGATGGTCTCAGTGACCTGCTGTCTGAGAACAGCGAAGCTCTCATCCTTGCTGGCTTTGTTTCCTCCAAACACTCGACCGAGCCTCGAACCTTTGGGTTGATTGGTGGCTTGCCGTTGATTGCTTGGACTTAAGACGAGAGGGTTGCCACCTTCTTTCGAGGCACGTTGTTCGAGACTGGACTCTACTAAGGTAGCCAAGTGACGATCGGGAGGATAAGCTCGACTTGGTCTGTTGACGAAGAGATGACCGTCTTGACTTGTCACGTAGAGTCGAGTGAGAGCTCCAGACACCGGTTTGACACGCCAGATGAACCCTTCGATGGCAGGAGGCTCCTCTAGCTTCGCCCCTGAAGGAAGGCGAACGTTGGTCGGGTAGTGAGTAGCGGTTCGAAGCTCCAAGATAGAAGGGTGCTTGATCTGCGAGGAGAGTGATCGGAAACATCAGTTCCGTAGGTAGAGTGAGACGAAGAAGAAAAAGGTGACTTACGGATTTGAGAATCATTCCAGAGATGACCGCCCAAGTTCTTGCATGACCTTCCACTGTTGTCTGCTCAGTGATCCAATCCAAAGTCGTCCCCCGTCTCCAAGCCAGTTCATAAGTGGAACCTTGCTTCTCTGCCGCCTTCATAAGATCTTTCCAATTTGGAACTGAAGCGATCAACTTGGTGAAAGTCGAGACAATGTTGTCTCTATTGATCAACTTGAAGCCTTCTCCGATGGCCTGACTCTTGGTAGATTGAGAATCGTTGGCAGACATGACTGAGAGATGGTTTAGATACGAAGGAGCTTCCTCCACTGGAATTTCGTCCGGGATTGGAATTCTGACTCGAAGATCTAGAGCTGGAACGTGAACTTCGAGAGCTTCAGGGATCGTTCCACCCAGCTCTCTCCAAAGTTCCCAGACCCAATCTCCTGCGGAAGATCTTGAGCGGCACTGTAGAAGGGGAACCGAAGAAAAAGGGAGGAGGTCAAATCAGATGCCGTCTTTTTGACTTTCAATCTACACTTACGAGCCTCTTTACTCACATCAAAGATCATGATGTTAGTTCCGGAACGACGCAGATGAGGCATTCCTTTGTGACCTTGCTCGCCGAGATGATTCGCTCCCCCACTCTGGAAAGTAAGACAGAAGATTCGATCGATGGAAGAGTAGATCGAGAGATCAGTCCTTCCTCTTCGTAAAGGAACGATGTAGCGAAGCTTCAAGCGATCAGGTCTCCCCAGAGCTTTCGACGTAAGGGTCTATTGATGGAAGAGAAATAGAAGGACGTCAGGATCCGAGCAAAGGAAAGCTAAATGTGTCTTGCCTATCTCTTACTCACCGGATCATCCCATAATTCTAGTCTCCCCATTCTCATAACCACCATGTATTCTCTCCACTTGTCGACATACGTAGAATATTTTCTAGCAGCTAACTCATTAAAATCAGGAGGTAAATCTTCACTATTAGTCCATTCAATTTTGACTAACATTCTATCTCTTTTCAAAACCGATTTCCTAGTGATTGGTTCCTCTGAAGATCTAGTCAAATTTGACAATCTGACTTCATTAGGAGTATTAGGAGTTGAACCGAAAGGTGAGACATCGACATTTGCATCAGCAGAGACTGTCGAAAGATCTTGTCCATGTAAAGATTCGTCCGGTCTAGCTAAAACTTCTGAGGGAGGTCTAGGAGATTCATCTCCAGATGGAATTCTAGAAACTTGAGTTTGAGTACTAGGAGAATCAGTTCCAGAAGTTCCCAATTGAGGAAAAGAACTTGAACGTTGAAAGAGGTTTCTCATTTGAGTTTGACTTTCAGCTTTACTTGATCCTTCGAATTGAACTACTTTCTTCTTTTGACCAGTTCCAGTTCCAGTCTTGGAGAGAGTTGGGAATTCAGGTTTTGAAGAATTTTGAGAACGATTTGAGGCTCCTCCTAAACTCAGAATTGAAGGTCTTGGGATCAAAATACGTTTAGGATCCACAGCTTCTGGCTCTTTAGTCTTCGATTTATCTTCCTTCTTGATTTCCTCATTAAAGTCTTCTCCTTCAGTTGAAACTTCAGCGAGAGTCTCTCCTCTACTAAGCTTACTCTTCTCAAAATCTCGATTCCAATCATCGGGAGAGTTTCCAATTGGAGATTCAGAGAAGATTTGTTGAGGAGCAGAACCTCTTCGATCTAAAGCAGCCTCGATCTCTTCCTTAGTAGCTTCTACATGTCCATCGCTACTTCTTCTTAACCAGCTCAAAGTTAACTCTGGATACTTGTTTTCAGCTTCAATAGGAGGAACTGGATGAGTCAGAGCTTCTTTAGTCGTCATTGATTTGATAGGAATTTGGGCTTCTTCGGAAGATGGGGAAGAGGAAGATAGATCATTAGAAGCAGATTGATAGGTGGTTGGGTCTGACTTCGGATCTTGATCATCTGACTCTTCCTCAGAATGGATGATCATTGACTTGCTGTCTTCTTCTTCATCGTCCTCTTCTGGAGATGGATTTTCGCTATTAATCTCTTCTTTTGCGGTCTCGAAGCGAATCAAAGAAGGTCTGACCCCTTCATCCTCTGTATCGGTTTCTAGATCTTGATTCTTCAGGTCTTTTGCTAGACTTTCTTTCGCTTTGTCCTTCCCACCATAACCAACAGAGCCACTCCAACCTTTCAAATTACCGATTGAATTTTCAAAGGTTCTAATTCCCCAAGCAGTAACACCTTCTCTATCTTCATGCTTAGGAGAACTCGATCCACCCCTTGCCGATCTCTCCTTTTCAACCTCCTTCTTCCCATCTTTCTTCCCATCTTTTCCTTTCTTCAAATATTCTAAACTTTTCAAAGGAGGTAAAACAGGCTTGCTCTTATGATTCTGATGAGTGTTTAAAAACCCAACGATCTCATTCCAGTTGATCCTAGACTCAATGATGTCACCATTAGATTTCTGTTTTGTAGAGTTGAATGTCGAAGGATTTGGAGTCGAAGACATTGGATGATCATTTGATTGTTTAAGAGTTGACGTTGAAGAAGAAGGAGAAATGATAGAAGAATTAGGATCAGCAACAGTTGGAGTAAGAGTAGAAATAGAATAAGAAGTAGTCAACCCTTCTTGATTTGAAGAGTCATTCTTAAAAGGACTATTAGAAGTTTGTTCAACATTTCGATTCTCTCCATCGTCATTTCCATTCAATTTAGTAATCAAGCTTCCACTCTTATCATTCTCTCTACCCTTTCCTTTTCTAAAAGTGTTCATTTTCTTAATCTCTCTCCTTTCCTTTTCCTTTTCATTTTGAACGTTTTCTTTCTCCAATATCTCTTCCTCTTCATCTTTTAATTCCCATTCTTTTTCTCTTCTCTCTGCATCTGGACCAAAGACGATTTCACCTCTTGCCACAGCTTCCAGAGTTTTCTCCCCAGCTAAATCATTAGCTTCCTCTCTAAAGGAACTTAAAACATCTGAAGGAGATTTCGTCATTTTTCTGGCAGATTTAATCGATCCATCCGAGATGCCTTTGAGATGTTTGAACTGCTTATTTGCGATTTCTTTCTCCTTGAGGTATTGTGGATCAATTTCAGATAACGAAAGCTTAGGTTTCAAATTCAAACCGTTTCGTTTGTTGAGTTCAGTAAGTTCTTTAGTCTTTCTATCTCTTTCAACTTCCTCTCTTTCCTCTTTATCCAATTCTTTTCTTCTCTTCTCTTCTTCCTCTAGTTCTTTTCTAACCCTCTGTTCCTCGCATTCTTCCAACAATTCTCTTTCCCTAGCTTTCAAAACTCCCCAAAACCGATCTCCAACTTGAAAACTTCCCCCAACCCATTTAGTTCCACCAGCAGAGACTCCAATACTGCCATCTTGCAAATCCAAAGTTTTCGAACTATTGAGCGTTCTAGATTTCGTATTCCTAAGTTGCCGATTGGAAGGAGAAGCTGCTAAACCTTTTGAAGATTTCGATGTCTGAAGATTTGGAGGCGGTAGCAGAGCAGATTGAGATCCGTTCAGTTCTCTTCTGTCATCAGTTTCCCTTTCCTTGGCTTTTCCTTTCATCTCTTCATCTCTCCCATTCATGATCACGCTCCTGCCTTTATCCTTCCCACCCCCAAAAAATTTCTTCATCTTCTCTCTAACCCCTTTCCCAACTCCCAATCCCATTCCACTGGTTCCAAAACTTCCTTCGGTATTCCTAGTTCCAACACTATTAAAAGTCCCGACAGTTGAAACTCTGGACATTCTAGATTGTCTTGAGGCTTTTGAAAAGTCTCGATTATGATAATTGGAATTGGAATTCCTTCTCTCATGAAGAGCTGCTTGGTTTTGACTAGTAGAAGAACTTTTAGGATGCATGTTTAAGGATCTTGAAGATACGTCTCTATCGAAATGAGGATGAAGGTTTGAAGTTTTCGAGATATCTCCTAGAGTTGTGCTTGCATGCTCAATTTCTTGATCTTCTGAGATACTGTCCCTAGGTTTTTGAACATCAGATGCTCCAATACTTCTTCTACTATAGTCTCTAACTTTAGCTTTCGTCAAACCATTTCCACTGAGTTTCGTTCTCCCTACTCCATTGACTTTGAAACTTGAAGTTGAAGATCTGATTCCTTGATTACTACTTCCATCTCCTCTTTCCCTTTCCAAATCTCTATCCCTAGTTTCATCTCTAGCGATCTCTTTCTCCGAATCTAGATTTCCAATCAAATTTCCTTTCTCTCTCTGCTCCAAATCTTGATTTTCAGATTCTTGATTAGGAGTAAGATAAGATGAATCCTTAGGTTTAGAAACCAATTCCTCCATTTGAAAGACAGTTTTAGAGAGTGGAGATGAACTTTGAGGTGTGAGATTGACTTGCTTCTTCGGAGTTGAATGAGTTGAAAGTAAAGAATCGTCATTGGATTTCGATTTCTCATGGGTTGAAGAAGAGATGGATGAGGATAACCTTTTAGTTGGAGTTGAAGGTGGGAGAAGCATCTCTCCATCTGCATTCCCATGATCTGAATCTGTAATTTTCAAAAATGGCAATTCTTCTTCTTCTTCTTCTTCATCGACAACCTCTTGAGGAACTGAAGTAGCAGAAATGAAAGATACGTTGGAATTAATCGAATTGGTAGATAAGTCTCTGTTCATCCTTCGGGTAGGTGGTTTTGATTTCTGAATTGAAGAAGATAGGAATTGATCTTGTCCATTTGAGATTGGTTTGAGATCTCCAAGAGTGGAAGTTGAGGTTGAATTCTTGATAGGGGTGATAGGAGAAGGTGAAGGTCTCTCCTTCTGCTCCTCCTTGTCTTCGACTTGAACCTTCCTACCCTTACTATCTTCACCTCCAATCCAAGCCATACTAGATCCATCTGGACCATCTACATGGACCAACTTAGCCTTCTCTTCAACTTCTACCACTTGTTCCCCATCTCTCTCTCCCTCTCCCTCTCCTTTCATTCCCTCTTCTTCTTTCTCTCTATTGATCAACCTGACCTTCTTTCTACCTTGATCCAAGACTATTAACTTTCCAGCTTTTGAATCTACAGAGACTAGACCAGCTGAGTTCAAGTCATGATCTGAGATTAGAGCATCTTGTGAGATGGCTTTGGCTATTAATGAAGCTGAAGAACTTGTTGGGACTGGAATTGGACCTAAATACTTTCTAATGAAAATGTGAGGAATCGGTATACGATCACAGGAGGTTGGCGTTCGAGGAGTAGTGGTTGAAGTTAAGTTAGTTGTAGTTGAAGGTGCCCCTGATGAGGAGACCATGACTTCGATTTCGGATTCAGTTGAGAAAGAGACTTGATATATTGGAAGAGGTTGAAGTTGAAGTTGAAGGTAAGATGATAACACTTGAGAATTTAACAAAGATGAGCCAAAGAAGAAATGAAAAGTTGTACAGGTGGTTGTGGTTGGGGTCAAGGAACTCTTCAAGAGGATGGGCCTTGATCCGAACAACAACACCACATTTTCATTCAAATGCCATTCGGTCAGCTAGTGGTTAGTAACGAGTATGAAGGCCAACTTCAACTATTCAACTACCAAAAGGAGCCCAAGGAAGAACCGCAGCTGTGCTGTGTGACTGCAGCTTTGGGGTGGAGCAGTAGGAAGTAAAGTCGAATACAGATTGACTCGATGCCATTCTTCTTCTTCTCTCTTCTCTGGATCTAATCATTTGATTGGTATCAGATTGGATCTCCAGGATCAGGCAAGACCACTTACTGGTTAGTAAAGCACGGAGACCATTGAGACTCGGAAAAGTAGAGACGGCAGATTGAGCTGAGTGGCTTGTTGGATCAGTACCTTCACCCTCTAGCCAGCTAGTGCTCTGGAGAGAACTCAATTATGCTGGCAATCAGGAAGGCACAGCTTCGAAAAGGGGGGAGCTTGTGGGGGTGGTGGTGGTGCAGCAAGCAAGTCGGAGAGCTTCTAGAGCCTCTCTCCTCTCAGAGGTCTGAAAGCTAGGTTCAGCCTATCACTTTGATTGGAATTAGGTGTCCCGAAGCTGTTTCTCATCGAAAGAAGAGGCAGAAAGGGAGACCAGCCGGGTTCTTTGGGAGGTCTAGGAATGGAGATGTTCGAGTCTTCTTTTCTTTTCAACTCTCTCTTTGGCTTTTTTTTCTGAACTTCTTTCTTTTCAATCTTGACTTATCCTCTTTCATTGAACAGTCATGGAATGTATCAAGTAAGTCTCTCCTCTCTTCATCTGTTCCCGTCTTCCATTCTCTAGCATTCTTTCTAACCTCCCCCGATCTCCTCACTCGTTTCTTTCTTCTTTCTTCCGCTCTGTTTCCCTCGCTGCTCCTACTTTGCGCTCTCTCTCGTCATTTTTCCTCTAACCTGCCGTTCCCATCTTCACCCACCAAAAGTTCATGACAGCCCTGGATCGACCAGTAGCCATCATCAATTTAGATCCAGGAAATCACAAATTACCCTATCCATGTTCGATTTCAATCTCTTCGCTCATCACAGTGAAAGATGTGATGTCTGAATTTGGACTTGGACCCAACGTGAGTTTCTCGACGAGTCCACTCCAGCCTTTTTCAAAAGGACCTCGAAGTCTAAGCCAATGACTGGGTTTTTTGGTTCTCATCTCTTTTTCTCCCATGCGCTTTCATTCTCCTAGGGTGCAATTCTCTACTGCCTGGAATACCTAGAACAAAATCTCTCTTGGCTTCTCACTCAACTCCAATCCTTACGTTCTTCAACCTATTTACTTTTCGACCTCCCCGGACAAGTGGAACTTTCAACAAATCATGGAAGTCTTAGAAGGATCGTAGAGAGAATTGGGAAAGAAAAAGAAGGAGGGGTTAGATTGGTTGCCGTTCATTTGATAGATGCAAGCCATATTACTGATGCAAGTAGATATGTGGCTTTGGTTCTACTGAGTTTAAGAGCTATGTTGACGCTTGAGTTACCTCATGTCAATGTTTTGAGTAAGGTGGATTTGTTAAGGGATGGAGGGGAATTGGGTGAGTAGCTGAGGTGGTCGAGGAGTTCTACATTCGGTAGACTGTAAGGTTTGAATTATTCTTACAGTCCTTTCTTATCTTCTCATGTTCTTTCTTCAGAATTCAACCTCGAATATTACACCTCAGTTCAATCTCTCTCCTATCTTCTACCATCTCTCTCTAAATCCACAACTCTCCTCTCTAAGAAATATGAAGCTCTTAATGGGAAGATCTGTGAAATCATTGAAGATTTCAGTTTGGTCTCTTTTGAAACTTTGGCTGTCGAAGATAAGAGATCTATGATGAGGTTGCTGAAGGCTTTGGATGGAGCTATTGGTTGGGCTGGAGAAGGGGATGTGGGTGGAACGGGAGAGGATGATGATGAAGAAGACTTCGACGAAGATGATGAGGATCCGCAGAATTTGAAAGGTGGAATAGATGTTAGGACGTTGAAGGAGCATCTGCCGGGAGAGGGATTGGGAGATGGGAAGAACAAGGTGAGTAAAGAAGTGTCTCGATTCAGTGAGAAGTCACTTCTTAGATTGACTCAAAAGCTTTCTTTTACTTTTCTCCTTGACCCTGACTTTCTTCACTTCTTGTAACCAGACCAACCGGAATCGGACCAGCTTGTCAACATCAAATATGGAGCCGAAAGGCTGGTCATCAGTCTCTGAAGTTCAAGAACGATATATCGACTATAGAGACGAGTACGATGAGATCGAAAGAGAAGAGTTGGAGAAGGAAAGGGCGGACGAGCTTGAGAGGGCGATCTATAGAGAGGGTGGAAAGGCGATTAGGGAAGAGAAAGAGAGGGAGAAAGAAAAAGAAAGAGAGAAAGGGAAAGGTTAAGGGAAAGGGAAAGGGAAAGGGAAAGGGAAAGGGAAAGGGAAAGGGAAAGGGAAAGGGAAAGGGAAAGGGAAAGGGAAAGGGAAAGGGAAAGGGAAAGGGAAAGGGAAAG